>JAJPUD010006381.1:33750-80456 GCA_023553655.1 Myrmecobius fasciatus
AATGCATATTTAAGATGAGAATATATTGTTTTATACATTAAATATTATCATTCCTTCCTATTATTTTACTGATTTTCCCCCTTCTTTAGCTTATTTAGCTCAATCATTCTGTTTTTCCCTGTGCTTTCAATGATGTCCAAGGTCTTATGTGTTTCTTTGTCTTAATTAAATTCCACATTAGCTTTATTGACAGATATTTAAAACTAGGGACTTACATAGAGATTAAAGTCTACTAAAATCCCAGGATCATTTTTAGATGAGCTTTGGCCTAGACACACCTGACCCATTGACATTTATGAATATCTTTTAAATCCATGATTTTTAAAAACTTTGTTTAAAGATAGATAGATACATGGATAGGTGTGATGGGTATGTATGTGGGTGGATGTGTATAAGGGAGTGTGTGTGTGTCTGTGCATATATATATATATGTATATATATGTATATACATGTATATATATATGTATATATTTGTGATTTTAAAGAATTTTACTTCTGCCAGTGAGTTCAGACTCCATTTCCTTTAACAAATATTTTCCTGTTGCATCAAAATCTATTCTTAATCTCCTTCCACCTCAAAAAAAGGAAAAACTGTCATTCTCTCCTTTTGAGCCCAAGGAATCTTTTATTGCTTCCATTACCAGAAATATATACATATATGAAGATGTACATATGTATATATACACAGACATATATGTATATACCCATACACCCACACTTAGATGTAGTCTAGTCTAACCTGCCACAATCTTTGTGTCTGCTATTCAGCATACCTATTATCTCTGCTAGTTTTGTTTCATATGAAAATTTAATATTTAGTTATGTCTTTATCCTAGTCATTGATTTAAACAAAAAAAATTATAAGGAGACAAGTATAAACAATAAATCCCTGGAGTCTTCCACTATAGGCATACTTCTAAACTGATCTGAAATAATTAATGAAAATTATTTGGATCCAAAGCTGTTCCAAAATACCCTCAAACTGAATTATCATGTAACATATCCCTTCATCTTTTCCAGAACAGTATGAGAGCTTTTTTCAAATTCTTTAATCCCTCTGTTCTAGAAATTTGAAATGAGCTTAGTATGAAGTTATGTTGGCTCTTTGTGATCACTTTTCAAATGTTCATTTACATTCCAATTCATAATGACTTCTAGAATTTTGAGAGTAAAATAAATCTCACTGCCTGTGAGCTTTGATATTCTATTCTTTTCTCTCTTAGGATAATGTTTGCCCTTTTTCAGTCTTACATTATGTCTCTTCTTTCTCACAGTCCTTCAAAGATCAATGGCAGCAACCCAGCAATTTCATGTCAGTATGATTTATATAAGTCTTCCCAAGATGCTTTGAATCCCATATATCCATTGATGTTTATTTCATACTTCAAGGATATGTAATTTAATTGGTGTGCATACTCTTGTTCCCAACAAAAATCATAATCATTTAATAAACTGGCGCATGATATTTTGACTTTCTGGGGTAAAAATCATTATCTTTTGGCCAGCTTGGGAGAATATTCTCTGAAATAATATGTCCCTCAATTGACCACTGTTTTGAAGTCATAAAGGGGGCTGAACTTGGATAGAAACACTCACCCATCTTTTGGAATAACACATAGGAGAGACAATATTACTATTTTTTTTCTTCCTGATAAGTTTTGAATACATCCATTTGCATTGTAAAGTGCTTTGAAATTTGAAGCTAACTGACATAAAAATATGAAGACAATCCCTACCACAGAAGAAAGTGAGGCAAGTTTTCAATCCTCCACTACTCAAAGATCATAGTATCAGAGACATACAGTGAGTAAGTTATGAAATTTGACTGAGAACTGGCACAGAAATATATATGGCTGCTAGAGCACACTATACTTAAGATTAATATCATCTATGTTATCTTGCTGCTGTATCTCAAGATTTCCAGCATAAGAAAATGCCTTTACAACAAGTCCATATGCTTTTTGGCTGTGGCTATGGCATCTTATCATTCCATCAACAGAAGTAATATCATTTATATTCTGAAGCTTCACTCTTCTGCTCAGCCAAGCCTCAGAAATCAATTACAAAGCAGATGTAGGCATTATATACAACATCAATATCAAAATGATCTAATCCACCATGTTGTAAATGACCAGAGAGAAATAGACTAATAAAGTTCCAGTCAACTAATTAATTTCATTCTCCATGAATCAACCAAAATGCTAAAAAAAATACTTAAACACTTAAACTCATTTTTCACACAATAGAAAAGCTCAGGAATGGATTCCATACCTTTCCCTCAGAAGCCTAGTCCATTTTTTTTTAATTTTTAAAGTTCCAAACTAGGATAGTTCTTGATTTTACTGCAATCCAAAATGTTATGGAAAATCTTAAAGAAACTCAACTATATCTAGGGCATCAAAAGATCTGTATGCACCTGGAGATGTAAGCTTAGCTGAGTGAATTACATATTCAGCTGAAAATCAAAGCTTCTAATCTTGCCTCTGGAACTGGTTTTCTCCATGAGCGCAGATTGACCATTCAACATCTTGTCATCTCATTTTCTATGTAAAATACCAGTAACGATAACTAATTGTCTCATAGTAACATTACAGGGACCTCCTGGTGAGTTATTGTTGTAAGGTGCTTTATAAATATAATATCTTTAAAAATGCTATAGAAGATTGTAAGCACATTTAAAACTCATATATTTGGAAGTCAGCTTTCAGTTATAATGGAGTAATCACAATGCTAATATTTTAAGTGAACTTATATCTAAGAAGATATATCTCAACAAAAATATTTACAGTGGGGATTGTTTCATTAATTTTTATCTGTATTTCCAGTGCCTAAAATATCATAGACAATAAATTATGTTTGATTAACTGATACAAGTAATAGTTGTTATTACATATTTCTAAGGCACCATTATTATCACTAAACAGGGATAAATTTACTTGTGCAAATGGCAATTTTCATCAAACTATAACAAAAGATAACTTCGTCATCTTCCACATATACTGTAAAATCATAGATTCAGAATTTCAAAAGCCTTGAAAAATTCAATCCATTTTTGTACATGAAAAAATGGAGTTTAGAGAACAGGAATATATTGGTCAAATTTACATAGGCAGTATAATTACAAGGATCTGAAGCTTCTTGAAATCCAGACATCCCTCCAACTGCAGTATCCTCTTATCCATTGGCCTGTATTAGTGCCTAAAATTCAATCATTATATATATATATATATATATATATATGCATATATATATATATATATCTTACTTTGAATGATAGAATATATCTGCAGGTATCATCATCAACATGTTTTTTTTTAATTAAAGCTTTTTATTTGCACAACATATGGATGGGTAGTTACTCAACATTGACCCTTACAAAGCTTTCCATTACAAATTTTCCCCCCTAGTCCCCTCCCCTCCCCTAGATGGCAGAAAGTCCACTACATGTTAATTATATTAAAATACTTGACAAGTCAAATACATGTATACATATTTCCATACTTATCTTGCTGTGCAAGAACTATCGTATCTACGTGAACAAAAAATAGCTGAGAAAGGAAACCCAATGCAAGCAAACATCGATAGAGAGCATGAAAACTTTATGTTGTGGTCCACATTTCATATATCTCTCTCTAGGTGTATATGGCTTTCTTCACTGAACAATTGGAACTGGTTTGAGACATTTCATTGTTGAAGATAGCCATGCCCATCAGAATTGATCATCGTATAGTATTGTTGTTGCCATGAATAATGATCTCCTGGTTCTGCTCATTTCACTCAGCATCAGTTCATGCAAGTCTCTTCAGGCATCTCTGAAATCATCCTGCTAGTCGTTTCTTACAGAACAATATTATTCCATAACATTCATATAACATGATTTGTTCAGCCACTCTCCAATTGATGGGCATCCATTCAGTTTCCAGTTTCTAGATACTACAAAAAGGGCTGCCAAAAACATTCTTGCACATGTGGGTCCCTTTCCCTCCTTTAAGATCTCTTTGGGATATAAGCCCAATAGAAACACTGCTGGGTCAAAGGGTATCTTCAACATGTTTTACAAAAAAAGAATTAAAACATCCTCCTTCAGACATCATTAACCCCTGATATTTTAGGGTGAATTAATTTATGCCATCTCTAAGGATTAAGATGTTCACTTTAAGAACTAACAAACTTATTTTCTTAAGGAACAGAAAAAGGGTTGCATAGATTTTTACAGGTAAGGATGAAGGAGGAATAAAAGGTTCAGAGATTGAGGTCCTGCATTAATAGAGCAGGAATGCATAAGGGTGCAAGAGACATGCATTGGAGGAAGATTGGGAGTGAGGGTTTTTGGAAATGATTAACCCTAAAAAGATGAGAGGAAAATTGGAAAGGGAGAAAGAGACAAAGGATAAATGTTCTCTTATTTTACAATTTTGCCTAGAGTTGGTCCATATCCTAATCAATCTGGTCATTAACACTTCTGGTTATATAACTGTATCCAATATCTCATTTAACATGCTTCACATATTGAAGTATCAGTGATCAGCTATCCTTTTATTCTAATCTAAACTGTTCTTGAAATCTTATCTCTATCCCACTGGTAGTAGAGGAGCTGAGAGTATGACAATACCCATGCTTCACTTGGTTCCTGGTACAAATTAATAATGTATGTTCAGTATCCCTCGCTGGGATTTTATCAAATGCAGCACCAGTCTTCTCATTCATTCTGGTGAGTTTTTTCCTTTACATTAGCAGTCACTGGAAGATGAAGGAGTTGGCTCTTAGGACTCCTTTTGTCCACCTAGAATGATTCATGGATCAAAATATTCTGACAAGCATTCTTTACATCATGTCTCAGAATGGTGCCTTGCCATGCTTCAAAGTTAACACCTTTCAGATATTTTTTCATTGCCATTTCAGCCAAGGTTGACTCATTTTATATCTTATTAAGCAGATTTTTATTTTCCTTATGCAATAGAGCTAATTCACAATTATATCATGTCTTACAACTTGCAAAATTCTTTATTCATAGCAACCCCATGGGTTAAGTAGTAAAATTTCCATTTTGTTACTGAGAAACTGAAGTTTGTATTATTTAAGTGACTGGAACAGGGGGCATTAATAAATACCAAAGCTTGAACTAAAATCTAGTACTTCTGATTTCAAATGCAGTATATCAAAATCATTGTACTATATATTTACTTTACTCTAAAATTCAATCCTTTTTAAACAAACATCCCAAAGAAGAGATAAGATATAAATTTATTTTAAAAAATTCTTTATTATAAGAATGTCTTAGAGGGAAGGGTGAAGGTGGGCATATCATGGGAAAGATAAGTGACATAAAATAAATACTTCAATAAATTTATTTAAAATAAACTTTTTTATAAAGCTTTTTTATTTACAAAACATAAGAGTGATTTTTCTACATTGACCTTTGCAAAAACTTGTTTTTCCCAAGCTTTTCCCCCCTCCCCCCCACCCCCACCCCTAAATGACAGGTAATCTAATACATGCTAAATAGGATAAATTATATGACAAATACAATACATGTATACATATCTATACAGTTATCTTACTGCATAAGAAACATCAGATCTGGAAAGAGAAGAAAAAACAACCTAAGAAGGAAAACAAAATGCATGGAAATATTCACAGAAAGTGTTAAAATGCTGTGTTGTGGTTCACACTCAGTTCCCACAGGCCTCTCTCTGGATGTATATGACTATCTTCTTCGCTGAACAATAGGAACTGGTTTGAATCACATCATTTTTGAAGAGAACCATGTCCATCAAAATTGGTCATCGTATAGTCTTGTTGCTGTGTATAATGTTCTCCTGGTTCTACTGATTTCACTCAGCATCAGTTCATGTAAGTCTCTCCAGGCCTCTCTGAAATCCTCCTGTTGGTCGTTTCTTACAGAACAATAATATTCCATAACATTCATATACCATAATTTATTCAGCCATTCTCCAATTGATGGGCATCCTTTCAATTTCCAGTTTCTTTCCACTACAAAAAGGGCTGCCACAAATATTTTTGCACATGTGGGTCCCTTTCCCTCCTTTAAAATCTCTTTGGGATATAGGCCCAGTAGAAACACTGCTGGGTCAAATGGTATGCACAGTTTGATAACTTTTTGAGCATAGTTCCAAATTGCTCTCCAGAATGATTGGATCTGTTCACAGTTCCACCAACAATGTATCATTGTCCCAGTTTTCCCACAACCCCTCCAACATTTATCATTATCATTTCCTGTCATTTTAGCCAATCTGACAGGTATGTAGTGGTATCTCAGAGCTGTCTTAATTTGCATTTCTCTGATCAATAGTGACTTGGAGCACCTTTTCATGTGACCAGAAATAGTTTCAATTTCTTCATCTGAAAATTGTCTGTTCATATCTTTTGACCATTTATCAATTGGAGAATGGCTTGAATTCTTATATATTTGAGTCAATTCTCTATATATTTTAGAAGTGAGGCCTTTATCAGAACCTTTGGATGTGAAAATATTTTCCCAGTTTACTGCTACCCTTCTAATCTTGTCTGCATGCATTTTGTTTGTACAAAAACTTTTTAACTTGATATAGTCAAACTTACCTATTTTGTGATTAATGATGACCTCTAGTTCTTCTTTGGTCACAAATTCCTTCCCCCTCCACAGGTTTGAGAGGTAAACCATCCTACATTGTTCTAATTTGTTTATAATATCATTCTTTATGCCTAGATCATGAATCCATTTTGATCTTATCTTGGTATATGGTGTTAGGTGTGGGTCAATGCCTAATTTCTTCCATACTAGTTTCCAATTATCCCAGCAGTTTTTGTCAAATAGTGAGTTTTTATCCTAAAAACTGGGGTCTTTGGGTTTATCAAACACTAGATTACTATTGTCATTTAGTATTTTGTCCTGTGAACCTAACCTATTCCACTGATCCACTACTCTATTTCTTATCCAGTACCAAATGGTTTTGGTGACCACTGCTTTATAATATAGTTTCAGATCTGGTGCAGCTAGGCCACCCTCATTTGCATTTTTTTCATTAATTCCCTTGAAATTCTTGACCTTTTGTTTTTCCAGATGAATTTTGTTATTTTTTTTAGGTCAGTTAAATAATCTCTTGGGAGTTTGAGTGGTATAGCACTAAATAGATAGATTAGTTTAGGTAGTATTGCCATCTTTATTATATTCGCTCAACCTATCCAAGAGCACTTGATGTTTTTCCAATTGTATAGATCTGACTTTATTTTTGTGGAGAGTGTTTTGTAGTTTTGCTCATATAGATCCTGACTTTCCCTTGGCAGATATATTCCCAAATATTTTATACTATCGATAGTTATTTGGAATGGAATTTCTTTTTGTATCTCTTGCTGTTGCATTTTGTTGGTGATGTATAAAAATGCTGATGATTTATGTGGATTTATTTTGTATCCTGCAACTTTGCTAAAGTTGTGGATTAATTCTAATAGTTTTTTAGTTGATTCTCTAGGATTCTCTAAGTAGACCATCATATCATCTGCAAAGAGTGATAATTTGGTTTCCTCATGACCTACTCTAATTACTTTAATCTCTTTTTCTTGTCTTATTGCCAAGGCTAGCATTTCTAATAAAATACTGAACAGTAATGGTGATAGTGGGCAACCTTGTTTCACCCCTGATCTTATTGGGAATGGTTCCAGTTTATCACCATTACATATGATGCTAGCTGATGGTTTTAAATAGATGCTACCGACTATTTTAAGGAAAAGTCCATTAATTCCTATACTCTCTAATGTTTTTAATAGGAATGGATGTTGGATTTCATCAAATGCTTTTTCTGCATCTATTGAGATTATCATATGGTTTTTGTTAATTTGGTTATTAATATAGTCAATTATGTTAATAGTTTTCCTAATATTGAACCATCCCTGCATTCCTGGTATAAATCTTACTTGGTCATGGTGTATTATTCTGGGAATGATATTCTGTAATCTCTTTGCTAATATTTTATTTAAGATTTTTGCATCAATATCCATTAAGGAGATTGGTCTATAATTTTCTTTCCCTGTTTTTGTTTTACCTGGTTTAGGTATCAGTACCATGTCTGTATCATAAAAGGAGTTTGGTAGGAGCCCTTCATTCCCTATTTTTTTGAATAGTTTATATAATATTGGAGTTAATTGTTCTTTAAATGTTTGGTAGAATTCACATGTAAATCCATCTGGTCCTGGGGATTTTTTCTTAGGGAGTTGATTAATGACTTGTTCTATTTCTTTTTCTGAAATGGGACTATTTAAGTAATTTATTTCCTCTTCTGTTAATCTGGGCAATCTATATTTTTGTAGATATTCCTCCATTTCTCTTAGGTTATCAAATTTATTGGCATACAGTTGGGCAAAGTAACTCCTTATTATTGCTCTAATTTCCTCTTCATTGGTGGAAAGTTCTCCCTTTTCATTTTTGAGACTAACAATTTGATTTTCCTCTTTCCTTTTTCTAATTAAATTAACTACAGGTTTATCTATTTTGTTGGTTTTTTCATAAAACCAACTTTTAGTTTTATTAATTCAATAGTTTTTTTTTACTTCCAATTTTACTAATCTCTCCTTTTATTTTTAGGATTTCAAGTTTGGTATTTGATTGGGGGTTTTTAATTTGTTCTTTCTCTATCTTTTTTAATTGCAAGCCCAATTCATTGATTTTTCTCTGTCTCTATTTTATGCAAATAAGCATCTAGAGATATAAAATTTCCCCTTATTACCGCCTTGGCTGTATCCCACAAATTTTGGTATGTTGTCTCATTATTGTCATTCTCTTGGATGAAATTAGTAATTGTGTCTGTAATTTGCTGTTTCACCCATTCATTCTTTAGGATAAAATTATTTAGTTTCCAATTGGTTTTTGGTCTATTTTCTCCTGGCCTTATATTGCATGTGATTTTTATTCCATCATGATCTGGAAAAAATACATTTATTATTTCTGCCTTCCTCCATTTGATTTTGAGTTTTTTGTGTTCTAACACATTGTCAATTTTTGTATAAGTTCCATGGACTGCTGAGAAAAAAGTAAACTCCTTTCTGTCTCCATTTAATTTCCTCCAAAGATCTATCATACCTAGCTTTTCTAACATTTTGTTTACCTCCTTAACCTCTTTCTTATTTATTTTGTCGTTTGATTTATCAAGTTCTGAGAGAGGGAGGTTGAGATCCCCACTATTATAGTTTTGCTGTCTATTTCTTCTTGTATCTCTCTGAACTTTTCCTCTAGGAATTTCCATGCTATACTACTTGGTGCATATATGTTTAGTATTGATATTGCTTCATTATCCATGGTACCCTTTAGGAAGATATAATTTCCTTCTTTGTCTCTTTTAATTAAGTCTATCTTTGCTTTTACTTGGTCTGAGATCAGGATTGCTACCCCTGCTTTTTTTTTGTTCACCTGAAGCATAATAGATTCTGCTCCAGCCTTCTACCTTCACCCTGAATGTATCTCTATGTTTTAAATGTGTTTCTTGTATACAACATGTTGTTGGATTCTGGTTTTTAATCCACTCTGCTATCTGCTTCTGCTTTAAGGGAGAGTTCATTCCATTCACATTTACAGTTAAAATAACTAATTCTGTATTTCCTGCCATCTTATTTACCCTAGCTTATGCTTTTCTCTTTCTTATCCCCTTTCCCTCCTTCCTACTATTTTGCTTTTGATAACCACTTCCCTCAAACATTGCTTCCTCTTTAGAGCCCCACCCACCCTTTTTCCCCCCTTTCCCTCCTGTTTCCTTATAAGTACATCTATTATTCCCTCAGAGCCAAATCTGATGAGATGGAGATTAACCCAATTTTCATTCCCCTCCCTTTTTTCCCCTCAATCATTATAGGTTTTCTTTGCCTCTACATATGATGTAATTTCCCTTATTTTACCTCCTTTTCCTCTTCTTCCAGTGTTATCCCTTTTCTACTTCTAATTTCTTTTTCAGTTTATCATATCATAATAACCATAAAATCACAATAATCATATCATAATAATAATAAAATCGCAGTAATCATATCATAATCATAATGTAATAATAGAGTCATAAAATCAACCCTCATTCTATAAGTATCTATAACATAAATATAGTTCTCAAGAGTTTTTTTTTTCCTTGTTACCTTTTTATGTTTCTCTTGTGTTCCGTGTTTGTAGATCAAATTTTTTGTTCAGGTCTGGTCTTTTCAGTAGAAATAGGTGAAATTCTCCTATATCATTGAATGACCATCTTCTTCCCTGGAAGATAATGCTCATTCTAGCTGTAACTTATTCTTGGCTTTAATCCAAGTTCCTTTGCCCTTCGGAATATCTGATTCCAGGCCCTTCGATCCTTCAAAGTAGAAGCTGCTAGGTCCTGTGTGATCCTAATTGTAGCTCCCCAATATTTAAATTGTTTCTTTCTGGCTTCTTGTAATATCTTTTCCTTGGTATGATAGTTCTGGAATTTAGCCACGATATTTCTGGGGTACTTAATGTTTGGGTTTCTTTCAGGAGGTGATCGGTGGATTGTTTCAAGGAGTATTTTGCCTTCTGGGTCTAAAATATCAGGGTAGTTTTCTTTTATAATTTCCTGGAAGATAGTGTCTAGGTTATTTTTTTCATCATGGCTTTCAGGAAGCCCTATAATCCTTAGATTGTCTCTCCTAGATCTATTTTCCAGGTCAGTTGTTTTTCCTAGGAGATATTTCATGTTTTTCTCTATCTTTTCATTTTTTTTTTTGTTTTTGTCCGACTGATTCTTGAAGTCTTGATGAGTCATTCATTTCCAATTGTTCGATTCTAATTTTTAATGTCTTATTTTCTTCAGTTACTGTTTTTAGTTCCTTTTGCAATTGACCAATTACATTTTTTTGTTCATTGCATTCTTTTTCCATTTTTTCTATTTTATTTTGCAGTGATCTCATTTCATTTCCCCATGTTTCTTCTCTCTTTTAAGATTTTTTATGCAATCTTCAAAAAAGCCTTGTGACATGGAGACCAGTTTATGTCTCTCTTTGGTGCTTTTTCTGGAGTTGCTTTACCTTTAGGGGCCTCAGGATTTTGAGGTCTGTTCTTTCCTCTCTCCATAAAAGTTGTCTATGGTGAGAGCTCTTTTTGGTTTTTTATTCATTTTTTTTAAAGGTGTGAGGTCTGTTTAAGGCAAAGGTGGGACAGCTGCTTTAATTTGCCCTGGGGCAGTTCTGCTGATTGAGTTATTTCAGGAACTGGGCAGTTCTGCTGATTGAATTATGTCAGGTGCTGGGCAGTTCTGCTTTAGTTCACCCTGGGGCAGTTCTGCTGATTGGGTTATTTCAGGTACTGGGCAGTTCTGCTGATTGAATTATTTCTGGTGCTGATCAGCCCTGCTGATTGATTGATTGCCCTAGGGTGCTGTGCAATGGCAGCCAGGTTCAATGCTCATCAGGGGTTCAGTGGTTCACAATCTACCCCCCACAAAAGGCAGATCCTCCAAACCACCTGCCCACAATCAGGACAGATTGGCCCAAGAGTCCGGAAGAAGACTCCCAGGTGTGTGAAAAGCAGAACGCTCCCACTCCTGTTCCGACTCTTGTTCCAGCACCCTGCTCCAGCTCCCTGCCCCGGTCTCCCTGTGCTGCAGTCTGGGTACAGCAGACCACCCCCCTGCCCAATTAAAACAGACCTGTTTTGAGGTTCTTCCAGAGTATCTTCTTCTAGAATCGTGTTGTTCTCCAGATATTGTGGATTTTTTTGCTTCAAAATCAGTCTAGAGGCTTCATATTTTGTTGGTTTGAGGGAAGGTTAGAGGAGGTTACAGAGACTCCTGTCTGATCTCCGCCACCATGGCTCCACCGCCAGAAGGAAGTCCTTATTTAAAATAAACTTAAGTGGAAAGATTGTCTCTTTGAAATAATTGTTTCTTTCTGCTAAGACAATAGCAGATGTATTTCTTCAGCTTACAAAGATAATATATTGCTCAAAGTACTCTTTACTTCCAAGTTAGAGTTCTGGCTAGATTTTAATTTAAACTATTTTAAACAATTTTAATGAATTATTTAATCACATGTGGATATATTATGAAGCAAGTAGGTATACTGGAAGGATAAAAAAAAATGCCTGAGTGAGACAAGAGCATCCATCTTAGAGATGAGCATGTGACAGATTTAAAGATTCAGAAGAACAGCTGGGTAGTGCCTCATGCCAACCATCCTCAGGAAAGAGAAGGGTACCCAAAACATTTGGAAACTAAGGTACATTTTAAAAGTGCAATTTCAAGCCAGAATGACAAAGCTGAAAGAAATTCATATCCCAGGAGTTCTAACTTTAAACTTTAGGCACATGGATAGTCATGCCAATTTCTGTCATCTGGACAAGGATGAATGATCTTGGTTCATCCCAAAATTAGTAGCTACAGGGAGAAAAAAATCAAATTAAAATAGGTTCTTATGAAACCTGACTACAGCAGGCAATGTTTTGCTGTTTCCTTGTAAAACTACTTTTTGGCTTTAAATTTGCATCATGCCAATACCCAGATATCTTCTATAGAATACTAAACTGTTGGCTTTTATTTGGCATTTTCCAATATTTTCAAACAGACAGGGGAAAAAGAGCTTGAAGTGAGATCTGACAGAATTAGTTTCAGAAAAAAATAATAAAATTATCCTTTTTTGTCAGCCTTTCAGACTCTGTATATTGCCCCATTTCCTTAATGACATTTGCACTGTCCCTCCTCTTTAAGAAAAATGTTTATTCTATTTTTATTTTTTGCTAGGTGTCTGCTGTTAAAAACAAAGGTCATCTTCTCATCCTTCTATTTCATTTCATATGAGACAATGAAAAAAGATAAAAATCTGGTAACATAGATATATTAGTTTTGGGGTTTTTCATTCACATATAATAAAAGACTTTCTTTGAAATAATTCTAAAAGATTTTTCAAAAATGCACATCTGGTTAAATGTCACAATTTTTTCTAAGAAAATATAACCATTCTCTAAAGTAATAGTAATCCAACATTCTTATTTAAAAATGTACTTCTGCATAATACAAATCCATCATTCTCTTGACCAAAAACTCTTCCAGAACTTTTTGTTCTTTTTTTTCTTAACATAACTTGTTTAATAGTTTTTACCATGATATAAATTATGCCTACCTAAATTACAATATATTGAGACAATAGAAAAGCAGACCAAATAAGACTGACAGTGAAAGGAGTACTTTCATTTTAGAACTGTAAATGTACAGTCTTCTAATATAGATGGAACTGAACTAGATTCCTTACCTTGAAAAGTCTGAAAAGGCTTAAGTGATCTAACATCCTACACCATTGATATCCTAGGGTACATAAATCCATTGCATCTCCAAAGATGGAACTATAACGGCTAATCATTCTCCTGGGGTGTACAGAATTGCACCCAGATATTCCCTTCTTCTTTGGCACTAACTTGGAAGGTAACTATTTCAAAAAGGGTAGTGGGAAGGGAAGGAAAGGAAAGGAAAAAACCAAAGGAAAACAAGAGAAGGGACATAATAGAAGGGAAAACAAGGGAAGAAAAGAGAAAAGAAGGGAAGACAAGGAAAAGGAAGTAAAATTCAAAACTGATAAAAATATATTTATTTTCAGAAAGGCATAATTTTCTGAAAACTAGCAGATTAAGCCCTCCTGCATTAAGAGATTTCAATAAATTCAAGGCAAGTAAAAGTATTTGAGATAAATCAAACCCTGCCCAAATGAAAATTGATTCTGTGCCTTTCAACATAATTAAAGTTTGAATTCCTCAAAAAATGTTTTATTACATTTCATTGATTTCCTTATTCTCTTTATCACAAATAAAAAGACATAATATTTGTAACACTATAAATTTCTTTTCAAAGCAAGCTGGCACTTCCATTTGCTTGGAATAGAATTTAAATTATTGTTGCAATTTGCAAAGGTATTATCTCTTATTTGAACTCATATGCAAACAAATATACTCTCCATACAGTTTTTATAATATAGGTAATGGTTAACAAGCATAAATATTATTTGTTTCTTCAGAAGTGTGATAGTATAATTTATTATACAGGTGCTTCTAATCAAACCTATGCTTTTCCATCTGATCTTTCTATCATTCTAAAATACCTAAATGATGTCCAACACCATTCTTATAAATATCTCACTACAATGTATTTTTACTCAGTATTGTTCAATCAATCAATTTATCAACATTATCAAATATCTATTATATGTAAGTCACTGGAGAAATAAAGATTAAAATGAAGTAGTCACGGTTCTCAAGGTGTTTATATTGTATAGAGAAGTATAATATACACAAAACTAACAACTATTTCCACATCTACTATACATTAGGTTCGGAGTTCAATACATACCTCAAATCTGATTGACCTCCATTGAAAATTTTCTCATTATGCTGTTACATTAAGACCATGCCAAAAAAGTTGGTCTCTCATAGGCTCCATGTGCTTTTAAAAACAGACTTGTTCTTTCCCTTACACGGCAAATGCTTAATTGCAAATATATACCTGAATTAGAAACATTAATACATAGGATGGAAGCACTATGTGTTCACAGTGTCACTATAACAAATTCATAGTCTCTAAGAGATGGCAAGAGATACTTTCAAAATATAGAAACTTAGTAAAAGAAACCCAAATTACGCAAATATAGTTTGTAGTTGATATCATCCATATAATCTTTTCTGTAGCTGAAGTTGTGCAAATGATGTTTTCAGTGAGTCTATTGAATATAAACTTTCATTCTGATACTTTCATTTAATTACAAATAGCAGTCATTTCATCCACCTAGGAAATACTCTATAGAGCATTAAATATTAAATAACATATTACATATATATGTATGTTTACATGTATTTATATGTGTACATAAATCATATGCACATACTATAAACCTATAAAATATGTGTATATATAAATATATATATGTATGTGTACATATATATACATATATGTGTATATATATGTGTGTGTATATATATATATACATATATATATATGTATGTGTGTGTGTGTGTGTATACACACACATACACAGTCTTATTTTGGGAAGTTTTCTACCTAAACACTTTCTTAAAAGATAAGATCAGTTAAATTAGACCACTGTAATAGCCATAATAAATAGTGTCCTACCAAAAAGATAGGAAATCATTTATTGGCATGTTTAGAACTAAGATAAACATAAATATTTTCAGAACAAGTCAACATCACTTTACTTAGTAAAGGTTAATAATAGGTACATGCTATTGGATTTGCCTATTGCACCCAAAAGTATTTTAACTCTGGATGGAAATTATGAAAGGACAGATCAAATAATGGAATCAAAGGCCCCTATATAGGTAACACCCTCATTAACTTATTCAACAATATGTCAACAAAATATATTAATTAAATGTCTGTGAGAACTTTTTTTTTTTGCTAGAAAAGAAAAAAAATATTTGTGATTGCAATACAAGATCAGACCACATCACCAAGAATTTTAGAAAGGTTATACTTGAGTCTAAACTTCATGTTAAATATAGATTATGAAAGAAAATCACAGATACTGTGCTATGCATCACTTTGAGATATAAAAACTAGTGTCTATTGAATACTTTAAGATAGGATCTGATGGCAAAATTTATGGGTTAGAAGTTCAGTATTTTTCAAGGGCAGATAAATGTATAATACATTTCTATATTAAAAATTAGAATTTAAAAATATCCTTGATGAATAAACTACATATAACTGAACCATTATCAAAGACTGAACTGTTACCCAAAGTTTTGGAGACATAATAATAATACACCAAAACTTAAGACAAAAATTGTAATAGACATTAGTGTAACAGTCTCTAACTTAAAATGTTTTTTAAAGTTTTTGAAAACAGAAAACTAGCAGAAAATATCAAAGTCATATATAGACATGATAAGGCATATAACATTACTGATATCCTATTCTGTTTGCTAACGGAATTATACCAAGGATGCTTCCAGAGTGTCTAAAAAATAAATTTAATATAATATTTTACTCAATTATAGCTTGCAATTATTTTATATTTATGTGAAGTTATTTTCAGAATTTTGAACATGGAAAAAAATAGTAATGATAGAAGAAAAACTTGGTCAAGGACCATTTATCTCTAATTCCCATAGGAAAAAAATTGAGTATGAGATGATAATCATAATATGCAGAAAGCTTCACCAATTCCTATTGGCAACTATAATGTAATTTATATTTAGAAATGTGCATGGCCTATGCAAATAAGTTGCATAGGTTTACAAAGCAAGCATGTTATCAGACATGAAATTTGAACTCTGGAAAGCTGACATTTGTATAGATTATATTCTATAGATTATATATATTTTTATACATATTTTGTCCTTTAATCTTTCCTTTCACTCACTGTTTTTGTATGTATTTTCATTATTCTCTAATTACATTTTTGAATGAAAAACAAATATATGATACTGAACTATGAATTTGTTTACTATTCACCTAGATGTTACCCTTTGTGGGCAGAGCCTCTGTCTTATATATGTGTAGGTAATTAGTATAGTGCTAAGTACCTACTAGGTACAAAGTAATTATTGGAAACCTGATTCAATATTCAAAAATCAATATTAGGTTGATAATTTTCTGAAATATATTCTGTGGATTAGCTCAGGAAACAGTAAAATATATTTAACACATATATTCATATCACATTAATACCTTTAATACAAACATTTGATATTTTAAGTGAGCTTTCTCCTAAAATCTAAAATCTGCCTCAGCAATGTGTATCAGCAATTAAGAGACCTACTTTAAAAGAGAAAAAAACAATAAATGTCATGAATTTTAGTCATTCTATGATAAAACAGGAACATAAGCATTTTTATACTTTTTGACCCCAAGAATTAATAGTTTTGTCTTCTGATGATCAACCTAATAGTTCTGTGGAAACTATAGAGATAATCCTAACATCCCAAAACTTGAAAAATTTCCATGAGAGATTATTGGAGACATTATTAGGTTTGAGTTTGTTATATTTAATGTTTGATCTTGCTGAATTCCAGGCTGTAGTAATCAAGAAGAACCAGCACAACTAGATTAGAATCCCATTAGCTCTACTTTCAATTTAGTCCTCTTTTCATTGGACCATATTGTCTTATTTAAGGTTCAAATATTATAATTTTAAATTAATTAACTTACTGAAATATTTGTATGATTTGACATTTGAATGAGTTGCAAAAGCTTAGTAATAATCAATTTTCTGGAAATGAAAAGAAAAGAAATTTCTTGAGGCAATGAATTTTCTTTTTTTCTCTTCAAATGGAAGAATATTAATGAGTACTTAATGAATTTAATTGAATTAAACCAGTATAATATAATATATACTCTTCCAAAGACAATTGTTTGGAATTGCAGCAGCTAAATTTCTTACCTTTAACCATCAGAATCACAAATCCTCTTTTCAATGTATGCCTGAACAGGAATCCTCTGTTTGAAGAGCCAAATGGTAGAAATTGCAAAAAATGAAATTTGAAAATTTATTGAGATGAAAATATAATGGAATCTTTGATAGACTTAAATGAAGAATCTTATAGTTTCTTTCTTCCTGGATCCAGTTCTTAGGAGACCAAATCTCTTAACAGGTAGGAGTGAATCTGCTTGATATATGTTCACCTGAGATTAAACAGAAACTATGCTATATTACTTACTATGCATGACATCTTGTATTTGTTTTAAATAATTTATACTTTCACCTATGACCACTCCTTGTATAATTTCCTACTTGATGTTAGTTTTTTCTTTCTCCCTAGAGCTTCCCTAACAGTGTCTGAAATAATGTTGAAACTCTTGAATATTTCAATAGACTATGGCATTTTCAAAATTCTGTTATAATCAGCACTAAAACTTTTTTATCTTCTAACCTACTTTTAAAATTCTACAAATAAAAAAAAATTAAATCTTTTTTCCCTTCCCTGATCTATTACCATTGGATGAAAAGAAAAGAAAAACTTTCTTTTAAGATAAATATTCAAGCTCAAACAAAACATATCTTTATATTGAAAATATCCAATTCAGTCTTCATCCTGAATTCATCAATTCCTGTCAGAAGGTGTTTAGTATACTTCATCATTGATGCTCTGGTACAGCATTTGTTCATTGGGTTGATCAAAGTTCTTAAGTTCTTTAAAATTGTCTTCTGACCTAGATTTTAATCATGCCTTTTTTTTTTTTTTGCAACTTCTGTTTGTCCTCTGCCTCCAATCCTGATATCTCCCTAAAATAAACTCCTATTTTGCAACTAAAATAAGGAAAGCTTTTGCCTCATCTTATTATTGATGACAATGAGTTTTCATCAGAGGGATTCCCAATAGAAGGTGAGGTATTCCAAGTTCTATTGCTTAGAGATGGCATGGTCTCAAAGGTTCATTGAAGAAAATTCAGAAACCAGATGATTCAATCTCCTCATTTTACTTAAGAAAAAAAAATCATGGGCCAGAAAGGTAAGGTATGTCCCAAGTTCAGATAGGAAGTATCAGAGATGGGATTTGAATCTAGGTCTTTTGCATGAAAAAGCCAGTGTTCCTTTCACTGTGTCTATTTTTATCAAGATCCAGAATTTTGCAGTCTGCTTAATAGTCTCAAATTTGGACTTCATGAATCTATTCAGAGAAAGCCAAGTTTAAGAAGAATGCCTATTGGCCAGACTCCATTGAATTAATCAATACATACATATTTGGAAAGGCACTACAAATGGACTTACTCGAAAGTGAGCAATAAGAAGAGAATAGACTGGATTGATTGCATTTAGAAAATTCTAAATTTAGAAAATTTTTGCACATTGATTTTTTTTCTTTTTTCTTTCTTATTTATTTATTTTTTTAAAGCTTTTTTATTTACAAAACATTTGCATGGTCATTTTTCAACACTGGCCCTTGCATAACCTTCTGTTGCACAGTGCTTTTAATATTCCCAAGCAGTTACCTGAAATAAAGACTTCTGCTTTTAATATCACCAATGTTTTGTGGCTAAAACAATATGAATAAACAAAATCTCTTCATGAAAATTGTGATTAAAGCAAAGAACAGAGGATAGACCATAGCAAATATGAATAAGCAATAGCCCATTAGCAATCGTTTCTTGTGAGTAAGAAGTGTTAAAGATATCATCAAGAAAATTATAACCATAAAAGGAAGTGACCCAACTGTTCAACGACAATGAGAGCTAATGGATGGATAGCCTGAATGTTGCTTCATTATCCATAAAATGATAGGAAGACTAGAGAAAGTATTTTAGTATATTAGGTGAATTTTCTCATCAGGATTTAGTGGATGATGTGAACAAAAATTCCTAGTACACCATTGCATGAAAAGATGCAGTGAAATCCTGAATAAGTTGGTAGAATATAAAGTCCTTAAAGTAAGGGACTTTTTTTCCATTAATTTTCTTTGTTCTTGAACATCTGGGATTTAGTAGTAACCTAATAAACAGTTTTCTGAATCAAATATTAAAGAATTGGTGGAATATGGTAAAATACACTTTAAGAAATGTTATGTGATTTTAATCTCTCAAGTTAAAAAATATTAATTCTTGCTCACTTTACTGCATTGATGTCTTGAAGCCTTAATCTGTACATTAGGGACATTTCCTATCCTCTTGGTTGATAGTATTCTTCCTTGTGACAAAGGAAAACAATTAAGCAAAAATTCTGATACAGAAACTATCTGATAATACATATGATTTTCTCCTAATGCTCCCCCACTTCCCTGCCATGAGGAAGCAGGCACAATCTTTTAACACTTTGTGTTATCATCTCTTTTCCACAATATTGATTGGTTTTTCCATTGTTGTTGCTTGTTCTTTATTTTTCAGGGCAACCCCTGACCCCTTAGGGTAAGATCTTGACTTGCATATAAATTGGAAATAAGTGAAGCAGAGATCACAAAATTGTCAATCTCACTTTCTTCCAAAAGTCATGCAAGTCCAGTGGACAGACAAAAGTCAGAATGACTGACAATAGCTCAAGATACAGTCAATCACCTTAGTGACTTTGATGTTTGATTAAGCTCTAAGTGCTCCACAGGGCCTATTTTAACCAACTTCATGGACACTGGAACAAATTATTCTCATCCACCCATTCTACTGGAGGAAATTCTCACATGCTTGAGATAGGTTGTATTTTTTCTTAACTTTTTTTCATTATTAAGAATACAACTTCTATAATAATCTTTTCATTAGCATTTCCATAGTCATTCAATATATTATCCTCTTAGTTCTGCTTACTTTGAATTCCTCATTTTCTGTCACGTTTTCCTACATAAGAATATTCTAAGAGATTCAAATACCATAGGTCTGTTTATCCCAATCATTTACTTAAATAAGCTAACATAACAATCTCACTCCTAGATCCACTTTAATAAGTTAAATACTTTTCCCTTGAATGTAAGTATATTCTCCTTGATTCCTTTGTTCCTAAATAAAAAGATAGAGATTTCTGGGACTAGCAGCAGTTTTGGATTGGGACTGAAATGGATTGTGAATTAGGACCTGCAGGAATATAATTTTCTATTCTGAAACTTGTGTAAACTTGAAATGATCAGGTTACAAATTGTAATATAGTAGAAGTCATGAAAAGTAAATGAGTGACCCAGGTTCAAGTCCTACCTATAATTAGCTATATATTCTAAAGCAAATCACGTAACATCCCAGGTGTCAATGACCTCATATTTAAAATGAGGGGGTTTGATTATAAACTTTTTAAGATGTCTTCCTACTTTAAAATTCTAAAATTCTATGAAAGATTCAGGCATACTGAGCCTAAAAGATAAATAGCAAAGAGATTATTCATATAGACATTCATCAATTCTGCCTGAATGTTGAATATATCCTTGCTATCATAAGAGATTACTAGAAATTGTCCTCAGCATATCATATCAATGAATTCACATTCATAAAAATGCATACATGTCAACATTATTATAATTTGAAAAAAGATTACATTAATTATTCACATATACTCTAATTCATGGGACTCTTATGTGACAAAATATTTCTATTCCTGGCTTAGTTTTCTGGATGGCTTACATAATGCTTTAAAAAATTATTGACTTGTGCAATGTACCAAGGGCTTTGGCAGTAGACCAAAGGCTTTATAAATAAAATAGTCCTTTTATTTGAATGGTGTTGTATTGCAATGGTATATTAGGCAGAAATAACTTCCAATGAAGTCAAACTTATTCTAACTGATATGGACATAGCTACTGCTTCTTTCTCTACTGCCTGATAAAATATCCATTTTATATCTCTGACAGTAAATTCAGGTATTTTATTGTATTCCAGGTGTAGTAAACAAACCCTTTCACCACATGGGCACTAGTATAATTTTCCCATAATATAACATGGGTAGGGTAGCCAGCATTTGCAAACATTTTTGTGATTTTCAAGAAGAACATGATATTATATTCAATTATTAACATTTATTTTCAGTTGAATTTGTAATAGAAATTAAAAGATTTTTCAAGCCATAAGGGGTTTGGCAACAAAAATAGGAAATGAATATGATGAGCAATCTTGGCCCCAGAGAAGAAATGAAAAACACTTCTCTACTCTCTGTGAAAAGATAAGGGAATATTGCTGCAGAATATGCCATTCATTGTCACATATGGTTTGTTTTTTAGTCAGTTCTGTTTAAATTGTTATTTCTGGTAGAAAAAAAATAGGGAAATATCAGCATGAGGGTTGGAGAGAATATTGGGAAATGGGTATATAATAAATGAAATTAAAGACTTCATTAAATAATTTAAATAGAAAGCAGGGAAACAAGAAAGGAAGGGAAAGAAGTAAAAAATAACCTTTCATGATTTGGATGTAGTTATGACACAAGACAGAAGTCTATATGGCATTTTGTTAAAAAGAAGATGTTAAGCCCAAACTGTTTTAAGATTTCATAATTTTTAGAACTCATTGCTCACTAAATATTCTATTTGTTTTTATTTTGTATCTTGAATAGTAAATATATAGAGGAAAAATAGGAAAAAATCAGTGTTAAAAGCACACCATTCCATATAAGATAAGAGAAAAATGATATCAAATGATACAATCAAATAATATACTCCATGGTAGATCTCTCTTTTTTTTCCTTTTGATCATAGTATCTGAAGATATCACTTGGTAGTTGATCTAATTTGTTTATTATGATAGACAAGATAACCAAATTAGTGTCATAGTATAAAAAAAGATCCAGCTCAATCTTGCAGATATCCAGTAGTTAGCACAGCTGGGGAAAAAAAAAAGAAATACATATACACATACACACACACAAATGAGCACAGACCAGAAGATTGATTTTTAATTCAATTCTATCATATAAAGCTGGCCATAATTAACTCTCAATTATACAGGGCTATTCATTTTTCTGATTAACCATGCCTTTTGCTTCTCTCCCTCTGGCTGCTTTTCATTTGGCTGTCATAGAGCTCATTAGCACCTCCACTGGAGACTAGCCAATAGAAATCAAAATGAAATGACACTCGAAGAATTTAATAATTTTCCTTGCTAACCCCTCTGGTAAACTATGAGTAAGGAAGTTGAAATAAGTTATTATTTCATTTATTTATTGTTCACATATTTATTGTGTGAACATATTAAATAACCATCCTATCAATTGTCCTCTATTATCCTAGATTATCGATTTGATTAACAACAATGACTTCATATAAGACATATCAATAGACCTAATATAACTTGCCAGATGCAGCAAATAGTGGCAATTATTCAATGTTCGTTTAGGTCAACATTTATTGAAATATCTACTTGTGGCACCATCCGTCCATTTTACCATTATCTTCCATATGGAGAATTTATGTTGCTGCTTCATTAGCTCAGGAAGTTCTCATGGTGGAATACCTACTAACACAGATTTCAATCTATGTTTTAAGAGATCACATAATGACTTGCTTTTAGAATTGGAAAGAATCTCAGAAGTCAACAGAAAAACAACATCCACTATAGGATATCCAATAAAATATCATCTGATATCTATTTGAAGGCTTCCTGAGACAATACTTATTACCTCATATAATTTTTTTCCATTTTAGGATAGTTTTAATTCTTAGTATTATTTCCTTCCCCCAGGACCAAGTTTGAATTTGGGAACTTCCACCCATAACTACTCACTTTGCCCTTTGTGTCAAAAGGAAACAAGTATTTTCCCATTAAAGGATTGAATGACTTTCTCAGAGGGTTGAGCCCGTCATTCTGACTATAATCCCAGTATTTATTTTATTAAGTCAAGATGAATCTGTATGAATAATAGTTGCCAAACTAGGATAAAGGCAATTATACCCATACCAGGTAAGCTTTTCAAAGTCAATAAGTACTTACTAAAGTGATTGTAGTCAGACACTGCCTAAGTCCCAGGATATAAAGAAAAGGCAAGATACTTTTGCCCTCAAAGAGTTAAGATTTTGATGGGGGACATAATATGAAAACACTACATATATAGAAGGCAAATACATGTAAGAGTATGTTATATGATGTTCATATATAAGATATATATTATATGTTTATATTTGTATACACATACAAATAAGCATTTTTACACATATAAGAGTATATAAAAGGTCATCTCAGAGGAAAGGCACTAACAGTTGATAGATAAGGGGGCAGCCAAAGGCCTCTTGAAAAAGGAAGAACTTAAGCTGATTCTTGAAAAAAGCCAAGAAGCTAGTTGGTGGAGGTGATGTGGGAGAGCATTCTAAACATGAGAGACAGTGAAAAAGTAAGAAATAGAGAGATGGAGTTTTGTGGTCAAGGAATATCAAGAAGGCCAGTGTTGGTGAATTAGAATGTGGGGATAGAAGTATAAAGCTATTGGAAAGTTAAGAAACAACTACTTTGTAAAGAGCTCTAAATGATGAATAGACAATTTTATGTATGTTCCAGGAGATAATAGGGGACCATCACAATTTATTAAATAGAGCAGAAAAGCTGATAAGATCAGGCCTGAATTTTATTGTTATTTAGTTTTTTTTCAATCATGTCTGACTCTTTGTGACCAAATCTGGGGTTTTCTTGACAAAGGTTTGCCCTTTTCTTCTTCAATTTGCAGATGAGGAACTGAGGCAAACAGGGTTTGCTCAGGCAAACAGGTATGTCTGAGGCTATATTTGAAATCAGGAAGAAAAGTCTTCCTGATTTCAGGATGAACATTCTCTCCACCACACCACCTAGTTGCCCCAGATGAAATTTAGGAATTCAGAAAAACAGTTGAGTAAAGTATAAATTAGAGTAGAGAGATTTGAAGCAGAGAGACCAAGCTGCAGGCTATTTAAAAGTTTATGAGATGATGAGAGTATATACTAGAATGTATAGTAATTAAATGAAAGAAATTGGCACACTTGTGATGTTCCAAAGTTGGAAATGATCAGATTTGACAACAAACCAGGTATGTGAGGTGAGGGTCTTGTTTTCAAGGGAAAATATCAGGGATCATTACTGACCTGATGACAGAAACAGCATGAGATTTCGAGAAGATAAACCAGATACAGCATAACCAGTACTGAAGACAGTGTAGTCCATCAATATTAGCAGGAGCAATGTTTCTGATTGAAAATTATTGCTAGAATTCTTAATAGAAATTACAGGAAGCTCAAGGGCTTCTGTGAAGCATCTATCAGTTTGAGGTGAAAGAAATATCTCATCACATGAGAGCCAATTATTCTTAATAAAATGTTAACATGATAGGGAAGTGACAAACTTTCCTTTCTTTCTTTTGCTTCCCTTCATGCATTCTACTTTCAGCTGAACTGGAACCGAACTTAACATTCCATCTCCTGGGTATATGTACCCAGTTGTTTCAGCTTGGAATCTTTCCCAGAAGGAGTTGTTTTTGTCCTTACTTTTGAAATTTGTATAAATCTTTAAAGAAATAGGATGGCATAGTTGAAAGAGACTTGGAATCAGAAAGAACAAGGTAAAACATCTATCTCCCTATATAATGACTTTGTGATTATGACCAACTCACAACCTTCTCAGATCCCAAGAAGCCTGTACTATATGACAAAAGATATGAAGATTTAAACTGATGAGAGTAGCTTCTGAAAACACACATTAATGCAGCCAGAGAATAAGCCAACCAAGATGGATCAGGTGTTACATCTTCAGAAAATCTTTCCAAGATCCTTTAACTTTTAGTTTTCTTTCTTTTACCAAATTACTTTCTATTTATTCGTCTTTGTGTATATCGTATGTCCCAAATGAATATGTTACTCAATAACAGAGAAGAGGAGTTTGCAGAGCAGGGATTAAGTGGATATATAGAAAGATCTATCATAATATCCTGGATAGAATGTACAGTTAAGTTTTAAATTTATCCAGGCCTGTAATAAGGGGTGGGATTCTGATCACAAAACCCACTATCACTTGATTTCTCGGCAAAGCAGTTGAAAAAATTACAGATAAGGAGCAGATGGTAGAGACAACAAACTTTTGAAGTTTTAAACAAAAGTTAAGAATGGACTCTTACCCTTTCTTACTTTTTTATGGTGTGAAGTTTTCAAAATAAAATGGCTAGAATTTGAGAAAAAATAGTCTTTGGATTGCCAAGAACCACCCAATATCCCTTGTGACTCTTTAAAAATCAAGAAGCCCTTTCTAAGGAACAGTGAAGATAGATGGCAGTTTCAAAGAAGAGACATATATGGAAGAAGAACCCAGAAGAAAACATTGCTTGCATTTCAGGAAATAAGAACATTTTCTATTTTCCTAAACATCAGTCACGATATCTTACAGTAGAACTACTTGATCATTTGTAGCTACTTAACCTATCAAGAAGCAAGTTCTATCATTATCTGATGCAATAGGTAGAATTTGACCTCCATGAATCAAAAGAACCAATCTTGATCCTTGTGAGTTGAGTCACTGAGAGGAATGGATCAAAGGAGTATAGCTAAATGATCTATTCAGCAAAAATTATGTATCCAGAGGAAATAACTTCAGTATACCCTAAGAAAGGCAAGGATATTTTGGCCTTTCAGTACCAGAATTTGGAGTTGCTTTGGTAATATATTCCTTAACCATATGCTTCTCTACAAGTATATTCTAAGTTAATGTATTCTCTTTTTTCTGATACATGTATGGTTGTGGGGGACTATAACCAAAATTTTTTATCATCGTTGCCAATAAAATATGCAGAAGTGTCCACTATTAAAGGCAAGCACATTGGTGAAGGACTCATTCTAAAAGTTCAACAACACAGGATATCTTGAAATTTAGGTATACTCATCCTTCTATGACCCAATATGCAAGTGAAAGTTGTCGGTGACCTTAGAGAAAGTACTATGATATTTTTAGGTTCACAGAGTATTTTACAGAGATTTTCTCTATGTAAATATAGTACCATTCTTCCAATCTCTAGCTTATTGAAGAAAGGCCATAAGAGATGGCCTGTTTTTTTTTTTTTTTTAGTACATAAACTATTTAGACTAATTTTGGGAATAATAATATTGGTTTTGCTCAGATTAGTTCATTCATCTTCCTCATATTATTTTGCCTTCAGAGAATGTCATCAAAGCAGTTATAGGTCAGAAGCCATGGTCAAAAGCCATTTCTTTATTCGGATGTGGAAATGAACCTAGTACTTGAGTCTAAGTTGCAAAAAGCAATGAGGTAAATAACAAGAATGATTGTGCTGGGATCAAACAAAACATACTTTTCTTGTGACCTTTGGCATCTCCTTTCCAGGAGTTATTTAATTGAAATGTCAAGTTCTGTAGCTCTAAAAGATGTCCGTTATATTCCATATAATAAAGGTTTACAATAATAAAGAGGAGTTACTGAGAGGTAGCAAATACAATATAATATCCTTCAAAAAAAACTATTTCACTTTTAAACTATGTGTTACCATGTACTTATGAAAGGTTGTCTAATTGATTTATTGATTTTTACTAAAAGCTAGGTCACTGGTTAAGGGAGTTTTGAAAAATCTATTTAGAAATAAATGTTTTATAAAAACAAAATATTAAAAATTATAGAAAAAATTTAAACACACATATCCATAAATCTTGAACATGTTTATATATACTATAATCCACTCTGAACTTCCTAGAATTCAGCTACTTAATTTAGACCAACTTCAGAAACTGAATGGATACCCATCAATTGGAGAATGGCTGAATAAATTATGGTATATGAATGTTATGGAATATTATTGTTCTGTAAGAAACGACCAGCAGGACGATTTCAGAGAGGCCTGGAGGGACTTGCATGAACTGATGCTGAGTGAAGTGAGCAGAAACAGGAGATCATTTTTCACGGCAACAACAATACTATATGATGATCATTTCTGATGGACATGACTCTCTTCAACAATGAAATGCTTCAAACCAGTTCCAATTGTTCAGTGAAGAAAGCCATATACACCCAGAGAGAGGGATGTGAAATGTGGACCACAACATATCATTTTCATGTTCTCTATTGATGTTTGCTTGTATTGTATTTCCTTTATCTGATTATTCTTTCCTGTAGATACGATTTCTCCTGCACAAAAATGATGTGTACAAATAAGCATACATATATTCAATTTCTTAAGTATTTTAACATAATTAACATGTATTGGATATCCTGTCATATAGGGGAGGGGTGGGGAGTAGGGGGGAAAATTTGTAACAGAAAGCTTTGTAAGGGTTAATGTTGAAGAATTACCCATACATATGTTTTGCAAATAAAAAGTATTAATAAAAAAAATTAGACCAAATTCAACTTTGCAAACAAGCCAGGAGGATAATAATCAAAATTTTTCTCTCTCATGAATTTGGAGATATTGGAGTCAAATATGATAAATTCAAAAATTCAAATTCAAAAAGGATAAATGGTCTCCATGTTCAGAGAACCATATATCCTTGTATGTGTAGACTGTGCCTTTCCCAATATTGTAAGAAGTTTCATATTTATGTTTATTTATATTTATATTACCAATACCTCTATATCACTCACTCAGTTCTCTACCTTCTTATCAGGTATATAATTTACCTTCAGTGTTATAATAAATCCTCTTTGTTTTCTCTGTAGACAGGTATCATTTATTGGTATCAATGTTCCTTTAAAGGTCAACAAGATGAGCAGAATGAGTGGGTTGACTCATATTCACCCAACATCATTCCAGTCTCAATCCTTTTGCAAAGTTGATGCAACAGAACTATATTGCACTAAGGTCAGCAAGACTTCCCAGGTCCATCAACTGGATGAAATGTGATTATATAATCTGTGATTTCTCATTTGATCTTCAAAATAAGCAACTGAAGGAGGAACTCTAGGTTCTATAGTAAAGATTAAGAAACAGAAGTTCAGAAAAACTTGCCTATTATCACACAATTAGTGGGGATGACACTAAAATTTTAATCTCAATCTATTTATGATTTCAAGCCTAACATCAAATATATGAACACAATTGTATTGCACTGAATTCCATATTCCTTCTTAGAAGCCAACTTAATGAGGTCTTAATTTCTTTCTCTTATCATATGTTATAGCTCTGTGAAATCTCTGTCAAGTGACCTGAGTATAACCTTTACCTTTCCCCTCACTCTCTCTCTCTTCTTTCTCTAATCTGCCAGTAAAAATTGGAAGTAGAATATTGATCCTAAATTATCATATATGAATTCCATTTATAACATAAAATAGAATTATCTATTTTTCAAATACTTTAAGAGATCAAAAGCACTTTACTGAGAGTCAAGAAACCTGAATTCTAATTTCAGCTCTTCAACTCACTAGACGTTAAAAATTTGGGCAATTCACTTACTATCTCTTACTCTTGGGCTCCTTATTGGCTAATGACAGAACTGGATTGTATAGGATCAAAATTCTTTAATAGTTTGGCATTTCTGAATGGTTCTGTATAGGTTAACATTCTATGTCTATTCTATTCAATTTATATATTGATTTATGTCTTGATACATAATAAATTTAATCCCTAAAATTAAAGGACTCCATATTTCAAGATTTAATGCATTTCTCTTCTTCATTCCAAAATTAGAGGTCCTGTGATTTTCTCCTTAATATCAAGCAATGCTTATTTAAATTTTAAGTTGTTTTTGCCATTTTTGCTGTTATTGCTACTATTGCCAGAGTTCTTGTTGTTGTTGCTGCTGCTATTGCTTCTGAAGAAGTGTGACAGCATGGAATAATAGACAGAGTTGAACAGTGAGTAAAGAAGACTTAGGCTTAGGCCTTTGACACATATTGGTCCTGTGACCTTTAGTTATTTAATTTGCCAGTGCTCCAGGGAACTCTAGGACAATCAGTCACAGAATAGTTGTAAACTTACTTTAGTAGAAGGAACTTCCTTACTGGGAGTTCTCTTTGCCAATGAAAGCATAGGTCCAGATACCCTCCTACACCTTAGAAAGAAAACTTCTTGATAATTCTTTCAACATGTAAGCGTTATCTCACATAAGGAAAAGTGAATTAAAATGAGCAGAAAAAGAATCTGGATGATGGTTTCATGAATTGCAATTTGAGCATATTATAGAAATGAGTAGCAAGGGTATACAGAGTATAAATTGCAAATCCTTATTTTCAGAGTTTGGTCCTAGACTTCAAGCTTCTAACAAATAGTCTTTAGTTTCCCTTCTCTTTTCTTCTTTTTAAAAAATATGCTGTGAATTCATGTTATTGTTGAGCTAATTAGTAGTGGGATTCAGAGGAAAAAAGAGGAGTGATAAGTGTTTAAAGTGACTGGATGGTACCTAAAAGAATGAGTTACTGATTTGTTTGAAGGTGTGTCCAAATATGGATCCAAAGTAACTTATAAATTACTCTGAGTGCAGAACATAGCCACTTGAACATGTACAATATTTTGTTTCATTTTTTTAAACAAACCTGGAAGTGACACATTCAGATAAAAGCAAAAGAATTGACACTTCAATATAGAAACACAAAATTTCCTTCTCCCCTTTCCCTACTACATTGATGTTATTGATTTAATTTGTATGGTCATGATAAATATATTTCAATTTATTTTCTAATCTGTTTATTCATTTGTCATTAGAATATCCCCAAGTGAACCTTTATTTTTGGTTTATACCAAGAAAATTAAAGATTTAGGTTTAGCATCTAGGTGGGTGCCCTTTAGCAAGACCGGAATTTATGATGGTTTTTATTACCTACCAACAGAGAAGTCTCAAAATATGACAATAATAGATATAAATCTGTAAGGGACTTCAGCGACCATTTATTCCAACTCTCTTGTTTTAAAAATGATGAATTGAAGACTCAGGGAGGTTAAAAAACTTTCCCAATGTCACAGAAAGTGATCAGAGGTGGGATGACAACAGTCTACATAATACAGAGGCAGTCTACATAAATAAGGCAATTCTCTTCCCTACGAATGAAAAAAAATTCATATGGAATATTCCAAAAGCAGAGATTGTACTAAAATATCAACATTAAAGAACGTTAATGGTATCAAAATAAACAATCATCATGAAAGATTTTGAAAAATTGAGACTATCTTTCCATATATTCCTTTGTCAAAATCATTGTAAGATGTAGGTTTTTAGAATTGTTTGTTAAATGCCAGTGTTTTTTAAAAAGTCAAATTTTCTCCAGATTATTATGTATCTCAGAAACCATTTTTTCTACCTTTACTTATTAGATGACAATGATAATCTTAGAAAAAATTAAAAATTTTAATGACATAGCATCTAAAATACATCTAAAGATGTATTTTCCTTTTTTAAATTCCCAGTTACACAATACAAATGTAGCACTAGATCCAGAAATCTATACAAACGATTTTTTTATTATTGTTAACACACAATATAAAAATAGGCAGCCCCAACAAATTAATATTTAATGTACATGGCACCAAGTCAATATTTGTAATACTACATTTTTAGACCAATTTGATACTCAAGAGATGAATAGTATCAGTTTCCTCAAAGTTTTCAAAATTTTGGCTAAATGCAATTAAGATCCTCACTGAAAACAGATACACAATCATTCAGACAATTCTCCCTCAAAACTTCACTGAGGCATGGATGTGTTCCTGGTTTTCAAAAACTGTGCCAGTAGAAATCAAATAGGTTATGTGATGTTGAAAAGGCTTTGAGTATTATTTTGGTAATAGCGTCAACATGTATGCTAAGCTCCATCCAACTCTCATTGGATGATATCTCAGTGATGAATTACTTGTCCCTAATCACTATACTCATAAAAAAAGACCCTCAATTGAGTATTTTACTTCTATAATGTCAGACATAAATGGAGAGGGAAGTGATACAGAAAGTAATAACAATCCTAGTTTTTAGACTATTTATAAACTCTAATTTGATTATGGGTATTCTGTATAATTTAATAAGCAAAAATTGACATCCTAGAGGAATACTGAATCATAACCATTATGGCCATTTAAATTAAATTAACATATACTTAATACATAATTGATAACTTAAAGATAATAATTTAAGATAAGGATGAAATTTTGTATTTCTCTCTTGACGTTTCAATCCTCTTATTTTTGTCTAGATAGGACATTTCCAGATTTGTTAAAATAAAAGAAAATTTGTATATGGTCAAGCAAACATTCTTTTATAAAATAATTTATTAGGAGGGAAATAGGCATTTGTTAAGGGCCTACTTTGTGCCACAAACTAATCTAAGTAAATTACAAATATCTCATTTGATCCTCACAGCAATCCTGAGAGGTAATTAGTATTGTTACCCCCATTTTATAATTGATGAAATTGAGGCAATTAGAGGCTAACTGACTTGCTCAGGATTACATACCCAGTGACTTTCTAAGGAGGGATTTGAATTCAGGTTTTCCTGACACCAAATCTAATGGTCCATCTACTATACTTCCTGACTGTTTCTGTACTGCCAACTTAAAAAAATAATGTTAAATGATAAATTAAACCTGCTTTGTACAAGTATGCATTATATCTCTACAAATGGCAATAAATTTTACTGGATACAGTACAACTTGTCAGTCATTCCCTTAATCTCTGTTGATGGTACATTGAACAATATTTTAGAGAACACATGTTGCATATCCAATATGAATAAATTTGTGTACCCCCCAAAATATGAAAGTACATCTTATTAAAACTAATTAGAATTATTTTGAAGGTCATGATGAAATTTTGTATTCAAAGCATCAAAACAGAAAAGGGATAGGTGAAATAGTAATGAATTATTTACCATGCATTTTTCTTTGACAAATGCAATTGGGACTATTCAGCTTCCTTAAGGACTTAGCATGAATCCATTAAAAGTGAATAAAAAAGACCACAGGTGAAGTCTGTGGTTCTTTTTCCCTTAAAGAGGCTACAATGACAGACAGAAGTTATGGTTCCTTAGTTCTTTTGACCTCTATCAGTGAATTTTGCTGTTCTAGTTTAAATTTCAAAAGGATATGAATGCAGTAGAGAAGCAATGATATTCATTGTTAAAACTGGAGGATTTATTGTAATTATTATTTTTTCAGTAATTAGTTTTTGCTCTTTGTGCTACTTACTTTTTCATTTCCTCTCGTGAATTATGAAAAGATCATCACTTAAATTCTGCTTTGTAGTCAATATATGGTATCATTCATTTGTTGTTTACCCTGTCAATAATAATAACAATAATAAAAACTCCCCAAATATCCTATCTGGGAGGGACCCAAGAGATCATTTAATTCAGCTCCCTTATTTCATAGGTGAGAAAACTGATGTGCAGAGAAAAGTTATGTAACTTGTCCAAGATTATAGTTACATGATTAACAACTCTAGATTTTTTTCCCACTGTACTCTCAAGATTATGCTATAAAAGGGTCTTGATGCTTTTCTTTTTTCCCCAACCTCTATAATTTTAAATCATAAGAATAAAAGAATATATTTGTTAGGCAAGACATCCTTCACGGTTAATCATAATATGCCTTTATAGAACTAATCAAAGCTGTTATATTTTATAAAGATCTACACCATTCCAAAAATCTTCTTCATCAAACGTCTCCTACACAGTATCTCAATACCTATATTCCACTCAGATTTCTAGTGATCTTATATTCTTTCTACTCTGCCTAACTTCCAAACTATTTGGGGAAAAGGGAAAAAAAAAGGATGTTCATATTAATGTGCAAATGCCAAGTAACAAAGCATTGATCCAGAAATTCCAGAAATTTGTAAATAAAATTTTTAAAGTCAATTCTTGCATGATTTCTTTATTGGTCTTTTCTTTTCACTCTGGCTCAATCTTGGAAGAATGTTCTTGATCTACATTAAGCAAAGGTGCATTAACTCTTCTATAATATTATTGACTTAATGTTCTGAATGAAACTCAAGATGTTTGAGAGAATTTATATCTTTTAGTAACTCCCAGGAAGCAATATATTCAGTGCAATCTGGAACTTTGTACATATGACTTGAGAGTCACCAAATGAATTTTTCTGAAGAGGTAAAAGAGGACAAATGGTTTTTTGAACTAATATTTTAAGTGAATCTTAGAGAAAGAAATCAGTAGTATATTTTCTTATTAAAAACATTGAACCAAAGAAATAGATTTGTGACTTTATAAAAATACAAAGCATTATTATTGCAAGCACCTGACATCTGCCAACATTTTCTATTTTCCACACTTTATTTTTAAGGGTTTTTTTTTCTTTTAATAAAGTCACAGAAGCAATTCTGCAGAGAACCATAGCATAGAATTTAGGAATACCTCTTGTCAAATGATCAGAGCAAAAAGATGGAAGACAAAGGCAAAGAATTTTATTAGCAACACTTGTATTTTATTGACTTGGTTTTACAGTAATGATCATTGCAAATCTTATTAATGGAAGGTTTTATGTCATATTATTACCTTTCTTGTGAACATTATTAGTAGGAGGTGGGAATGGAATCAACCTCAGTACTTCTGAATCTGACTTGCAGATAATCTGATTATGGTCAGGTAATCAAACAATTTTATTAAACATTATATAGTACTAGGTCAAAACATGAATATCTGAAATTAAGTTAACTAGATTGGGTTTGCAAAGTGTACAATCACATAAGAGGCTGTTCTTCATCTGGGTCCAAAGAGAGACTGAGAGTTCTTCATCTCCCTTAGATGACATTCCTTTCTGAGGTTTAAAAAAAATTTAAGTTTCTGAGTTGAAATACTGAATAAGACCTGTGTATGTGAAACACATGTCCTTGGAACAATAGACTGGTTCTGGTGAAGAATACAAATTAATCTTATTAACAAGAGTCACATATAATTAAAAGACTAATGAAAATCAATGGCCAACTATAGTCAATGTAGATTTACTACATTCAATGCTGTTGAATCTATAGTCTATCAAGACAGTCTTTCTCCAATAGTTGAAATAACAATGCAAACATATTGACCTAATGAATGTTTACCAGGAATAGGTAACATAGTTATTAAATAACTTATTGCAAAACAAATTGTCCTGAGAAAGTATCAAACATTTAGATTGAAGCACATAAATGCTATCATCATTATTAAAATAGGTTAGAAACAATTAATAATATACTCAAGTAACCAAATGTTTCCAAAAAAATATCTGAATAGAGATCACAATCTATCCATATCTCAATCTGTGCAGTTCTTGTCCATGTCATTCTCTATATATTCCTTAAGATCTCAACAATACATGAATACAGATTTGTGCTGAAACTAGCTCTTCTCCTTTCTCCTCTCTCCTCTAAGTTATTATTATAAATAAGTGAAGGATACATAAAAGAGAAAATCAAGACTTTCCTGAGAGTCCTCTGAGACCTTAGTTCTATCCATTGAATCTGAAAACTTTAATAATTTTGGAAATCTAATTGACATCTTTTCTATTACATGCTTTTTCTATTCAAATGTGGGTGTGAAAATGATTTGCTAAGATTTTATTAGTGTCAAAATCTTTATCCAGAGATATTATTTGTCTTATCAGCAAGTCTTTGAGCTAAATTTTTCCTAGAATAGCTGATTTATATTTTAATACTATATTCAATCTGTATATACACACATACATAAGTGTATATACATATATATGTGTGTGTGTGTGTGTGTATACACATATGTATTTTTTCAAATATTGTGTTATATCTCCCAAGATATTTTAACAAAAATTGCTGGGAAAACTGGAAAATAATATGTCAGAAACTAGGCATAGACCTACATCTCGCACCCCAGACCAAAATAGGATCAAAGTGGGTACATGATTTGGCCAAAAAGCATAATGTCATAAACAAATTAGGAAAAGAGTATATAACTTACCTATCAGATCTTTGGAGAAGGGAGGAATTTATGACCAAAGAAGAACTAAAGAACATTATGAAAAGCAAAATGGACAACTTTAATTACATTGAATTAAAAAGGTTTCCACAAACAAAATCAACACAAGGAAGATTAAAAGGAAAGTACAAAGCCAAAAAAAAAAATCTTTACAACCAGTATTTGATAAAGGTTTTATTTCTAAAATACATAAAGAGCTGTGTCAAATTGATAAGACTATCAAATTGATATGAATACAAGTCATTACGCAATTGATAAATGGTCAAAGGATAAGAACAGATGATTTTCAAATGACAAAATTAAAGCTATTTATAGTTATAGGAAAAAATACTCTAAATCACTATTGATTAGAGAAATGGAAATTAAAACAGCTCTGAGATACGACTTCACACCTCTGAGATTGGCTACGATGACAGGGAAAGATAATGATAAATGTTGAAGGGGATGTGGGAAAACTGGGACACTAATGCATTATGGTGAAATTGGAAAATGATCTGGAGAGCAATATGGAACTATGCCCAAAGGGCTATAAAACTATGAATACCCTTTGACCCAGCAGTTCCATTACTGGATCTGTATCCCAAAGAAACCATAAGGAAGGGAAAAGGACCCACATGTGCAAAAATGTTTGTAGCAGCTTTTTTTGTGGTTGCAAAGAATTGGAAAATGAGCAGATGACCATCAATTGCAGAATAGTTAACAAGTTGTGGTATATGAAGGTAATGGAATATTATTGTTCTATAAAAATTGAAGAACAAATTGATTTTAGAAATGCCTATAAAGATTTATGTGAATTGATGCTGAGTGAAACAAGTAGAACCAGAAATACTTTGTTCATAATAACAGCAATGTGTGATGATCAACTATGAAAGCCTTGGTTCTTTTCAGTGGCTCAATGAATCCAAAGGAATCTCACAGAAAATGTCATCTGCATCTGCAAAAACAACTAAGGAGACTGAATGTAAATCAACACATGCTATGTATACTTCTTTTTTTTTTTTAAATCTCTCCTATGGTTTTTCTTTTTTGTTCTCATTTTTCTCTCCCAACATGATTCATAAAACAATGTGTATGTTAAAAATAAATAAATAAATATTTGAAAAAAAGAGAAAATATTAATATGACTGTTTAAACTTAAAATTATGTTACATTAACATTTTTCCCTTAAAAGTAATTTGTTAAACATCTACTAGCCCATTACATGGATGCCAATGCAATTTAAGGTATTTTCTTTCACCTCTCCCTCTTACCTTGTGATAGATCAGTATTCCTTTCTGGGTCAAATCTTGCTTTGATATTTTTTATGCCTCTTCTCACATATGTTTTATCATTCACAACATGCTTCAACTTACCCACAGAATTCAATATTGGTACTGTTTTCTTCATTACCTACAATTTTATTTCTTAGAGATTGTGACATTCCATGCTTGTCACATAGCTTTGCTAAAATAATATGTGAATTAAAGAAAATGGGTTTTTCTGTCAAATATTGTCTGTTTCTATTGAGAGTTTTGGATCATTGAAAGTATCACACAATTTCCTAAAACCAATCTGGCCGGCTCCCCTTTTTCTTTTTCAAGTGTATAAAAAGTACAGACTTATTTGAACTTGGAAGATAGAAGGCAGCATGACATAGTGATGATCATATAATGTTTGGTATCATACCATTGAGTTCAAACCAGCTATACAACTCACTAGCTATGTGACCACTCAGTCTCACTTCTGTCATTTTATACTGGAGCAATCACTTGTACTACTTCTGTCATGTTGTGTGTTATTTTTCTTTACAATTTTCTTTTAAATGGCATTTATTATGAAAATAACATGGATACATCATAGCAAAATATCAATTAAAAAAACAAATATCTTAGAAACATTGATAAGCAAAAGATAATAGTGTAATAATTCAAACATATTGCTTCCAGTTTTGCCAAGGGCTTTATAAAAATCCATTTGAATATCATTACAATCCAAAGATAGATGCTATTCTTACACACATTAGAGAGCTAACAAAACTGAGATACAGAGTGAATAAAAGTATCATGCAATTGGTAAGTGTCTGAAGTGAAAAATTAACTCATTTCTTCATAATTCCAAGGCTACAGCTACATCCAGAACACCATTTGAACACTTGGCTTCTAGGTAGCACAACAGATAAAACACTAATCCTAGAATCGGGAAGATTTGAGTTCAAATTCAGCTTCATATTCTTATTAGTTATGATCATAAACAATTCAGTTTGCCTCAGTTTCATTGATGGGAAAATAGGAAAAATCTTAACACCTACCTCCCATCTTTAGGGAAAATGATAAATAGTAGAGAAGGTGTAAAACATTTTGCAAAACGTAAGTTGATACATAACTGTTATCTTTTACATAGCATTACAGCATAGAGCAACATTTAATTTAATTAGCTTATTGTAGGTTGAGACTTCAATTCCACATTTTGTTTTATTATTCCCCTACTAAAAGAACAAAATGGATTTAGCCAATAGAAACATTCTTTATTCCTCCACTTACCAACACAACTCTTAAAGATTCATTATCAGGCTAAGAAATAGAACAGAATTTTCCCAGTATTACCAGGTAAGCTAGGAAAAAGCCAGAGAAGTTAAAATTCCACATTTTGGTTCAATTATAGTACAAAATACTTATCCTAATAGAAGAAATTGTTTCCAGTTTAGCAAAGATTTAAAAAGTGTCTCAGTGGAAAATGAATTAATATTAATATAATTGTTATATTGGTAGAATAAATGAAGTAGAGAAATGAATTAAATGACCTGGAAAGTAACTCTCCCATTGTGAAATAAATGAAATTCAGTTTGATTAGAAGTTGATCTGAGGAAATTTGCATGTATGTCTATGTGAATAAGTTTTCATAAGTGCATATACAACATTGCATTACAGAAACCACAAAGAGGATATTTGTTAGATAGTCTGTGCCTTTGTCTCTAGTATCCATCAAGATATAATTTATGTCTGGTATCCTAAGTGGACAGAATTCCCAGTATATCAACATATTGCAGTAAAAACAATAAAAATATGAACCTTCCTTTCTATATCCATTCTGACATATACACTGTAGTAATTTGAATTAATCCTTACCCCCCCAAAAAAATTATCAATTGAAAACTTCTTTTAAAAATTCCATTTCTTAGACTTAATGAACTAATACTGAGTGAAGTGAACAGAAACAGAGGAACACTGTACATAGTAATAGTAACAGTATGTGATGATCAACTATGATAGATTTAGCTTTTCTTATCAATACAATGATCAAAACAACCCCAAAAGATTCATGATGGAAAATGCTATCCACATTCAGAAAAAGGACTATGGAGTCTGAATGTAGAGTGAAACATGCTATTTTTACTTTTTATTTATTTTTCATGTTTTTTTTTCATTTTGTTCTGATTTCTTCTTTCACAACATCTAATTTACATAATTATACATGTATAATCTACATCAGAATTTTGGAGTGAGGCAAGGAAAGAAGGGAGAACAATTTGAAACTCGAAATCTTTCAAAAATGAATGTTGAAAACTATCTTTACCTGTAATTAAAAAATAAAATTCTAATAAGGGTAAAAAATACATTTCTCCCCTACATTTAGAATTGAAATCTAAAGTTGTATCATCATATTAAAAGTGAAATGAGGAAATGATGTGTGTACTGATTTTGTTTCAATTATCAAAAATTTCAGATAAATTATTTTCTATGTTTGATTCTGAGAGTATATCCTGAAAGAAGTAAAACAATTAGTCATGTAAAGTGAGATTTGATAGGGATGGAGACATCCTACAATGCACATCCTCTACTGGCTTGACTACAACTGCAAACATATCCATGTAAGGGTGAAAACATTTCTTATAGCCAAAACTGGAGGGATCATGGAAATCATCTAGTCCATAGAGATATTGGTAAATATTTATCATAAAAATAAACAAATGAATGTACCCTTAGAAGGTCTTCAAGTTTAATATGCATTTAATATGTATTATTAACAGTTTCTTAAGTCTAGACAACTAACAAAATAATAATGCATGTTTGTTCATTTGTACATTTGTACATTTATCAATTTCTGAGTTAACTCACATCATTGCAATTAGAAGGAGAAAACACACACACAGAAAAAAATAAACAGGACTAAGGTTCACGAAAGGGAGAAAACACACAAACACAGATAGAAAATTGAGGAAAGAATTGGAGGCTTTAACTTATGAAGAAAATACTTTTGGTAAGATAGAGAAGTAGGTTTCCAATAGTTCTGTTCTTGCAAGGATGATTCAAATGCTGGATTTCTGGATTTCTTTCTTTATTTCTCTTCTATTTCAGCTCCCAGCTCTCTGGATTTTGCCATCTTGTTTCAGATGCTTTATTAGTCTGGAATATCCATCCACTCCTGTGGCCCCTTTGTTTCATGCAAAAGTTCCTTGAACCTCCATTTTGAAGAGAGGCCTCAATAAGCCATTCTTTATTCCTCTCCCCTGACTCATTTTTTAATATGTAATCCATCCCCATTAGAATAGAAACTTCTTGAAGTCAGTGTCTTTATTTTTTCTTTCATTTGTGTCTAGAGTTTAGCACAGTACTCAACATAGAGTAAATACTTAATAAATGCTTGGTGGACTAATTTCCTGAGTTAAGAAAAAAGAGAGAGAGAAAGTGACCTGGAAACACCCCCCCACAAAAAAAAGTTTGACCTCTGAGATGGGAAGAAGTGACAGATGAGAGAATGGAACTAAGAAAGAAAATGACAGAGAAAATCCTCTAAAATAGGGAAAACAGTAGTAACAATGACACATGACCATCTTTCCTAACTCCTAAAAAAAAAAAACCAAACTTAAACCTACTTCTAGTAATCAATCATATATATATATATATATATACACACACATATATATGAACACTATATCTATATATAGCATATACATCATATGTGTTTATATACATATGTATGAATATACACACACACATATATATGTAAATACACATGCACAAATACTTGGAGATTAAACACCACTCTACCCAACTACTAAACTGGAAGTAAGTGACCACTCATGTGCCCAAATTCAATAATGATCACCATAGAAACATTATTTTTCTGCTCTATTTTTCTGACCAAGGTTGTTTCTTTCCATTTTAGGTCATCTGCTCTCAGAGTTTCACTATATTGGTAATAGCCTTAGCATAGCTATCTAATCAATTTTATTACTGTCCAGAGCTCCTGAACTTCAAGAATCCACCATTGTCAGCCTCCCCAATAGCAGGGACTACTGGCATGTGACATAACACTCTGTCTATATTTTTCCAAACTTCAAAATATATAGATATTAGCATTATGATCTTATTTCCCATGGAAATGTTCTAAAAAGATTATAATTTGTTATACACTATATTTTTTCTGCTATAGCTTAATTTTATAATATTTGTTACTTTTCTACAAAATCCAGTTAGCCAGATACACAAAATATCACTAGAACAAGTTAAGAAGCTTTCTTTCAAGAACCTATAGAAATTACTATACAAGAAAGGATGCATGAAGTGCCATTCTGTGTTCATGTCTCATTAGTGTGCCTTTTCAGAATATTGTCTGGGAATTACACCTCAAAATTTTACAATTTGGTTGGGCCTAGGGACTTTTAATATTATGAGTATCATAGGTACGGTTTGGTCTATATGTTTATAAAATTCATATTTAACTGAATGATGAAGATGATATCATGATACAGCATATGTAATCATAATATATATATATATATATATATATATATATTTATAAATGCTTTCTGTTACCATGATCATTAATAATATTATCATATACCCACACACATTTACTTGCAAAGAACTTTATAAAAATTTCATTTTCCTCTTCAAAGCAATCCTGGGAGTTGTATGTTATTATCATCCCCATTTTATAAACAAGGAAACTCAAACATAAAGAAACTTAGTGATTTCCATACAGATACTAATAGTATCTCAAACTCAAAATTGTTTTCCTAGTACCAAGCACCTGTAGTTGATACTTGCTGCCATTCTCAAATGAGAAAAACATCTATCTTCAGATAAGCCTTTACACCATATTCATGAAGCTGCCTCCTAAATTTTCACACTATTCCTAAGGGCCTCCCTAGAAATAACCCAAGTATAAAAGGAGTTTCATTGATCCCTTACAATAATTTTGGTTAGGATTTCATTAGAAATCCATTGAGCAACATGTGTGCATGAACCTAGAAGCCTTCTTAAATTTTCTTAAAAAATATGGATTTATCAGATAAGATAAACCACCATATTAGGAGGTAAAAGGAGCCTAATATCGAGGAGAAATAGTGTAGTAAAATGAGAAATTGTAGTAGTAAATTGTAGTATTGTAGTAAAATTAGATTTGCAGACAAGGAGACTGAGTTCAAATCCTGACTGTAATATTACCAGTTTTAGTCTTCAGCAAATAACTGAGTCTCTTTTCTCTTATATAAAACTAGATGGGTGGATTTCACAACTTCCAAAGGATATTTTTTCTTGGTTTGTCTTTTTTAATTTAAAAAAAAAAGAATAATAAAAAAAAAAACAGAAAAGGAATACAAAACAAAATAAAACTGAACAGAACAGAATAGAGCATTTTCATATGCCCAGCAAAACATCAAGGAGGATTCAAAATATATAACAATAAATTACCCAGTTCAAGAAAGGATATATTATATTAGGAAAAATAATATTCATAATTGTCCATCTTTTCTTTACTTCACTGTAGATTGTTCTTTTGCTCTCTGCTGCACACTGTTTTTGCTTTATTCTTTTTCCCCCCTGTAAAATTAATCAATTTTAATTAATCATTTGGGGATGGAGCCAAGATGGTGGAAAGCAGACATGACTCTCTGTAACCTCCTTTAACCTTCCCTCAAACCAACAGCAGAGGAAGCCTCTAAAATGGTTTTAAAGTCAAAGAATCCACAAATATTTGGAGTACAATACATTTCTAGAAGAAAATACCCTGTAAGAACTTCAGTAGAGGTCTGTTTCAATTGGGAAGGGGGTTGCTCTGCCAAACCCAGACAGCAGCACAGGGAGACCAGGACAGGGATCTGGAGTGGAAAGTCTGAGCACTGTGGTTTCCAAGAACCTGGGAGCCTTCTGTGGGCCTCTTGGACCAATCTGTCCTGAGCGTAAGCACGTGGTTTGGCAGATCTGCCTTTTGTGGGGGATAGATTGTGAAGCACTGAGCCCTTGAAGAGTACAGGGATCTACCTGCCATTACACAGCACCCTAAAGCAATCAATCAATCAGCATAATTGCTCAGCACCAAGAATCAATAAATCAATAAGCATAACTGCCCAGAACCTGAAATAACTCAATCAGCAGAACTGTCCCAGGAAAAATTAAAGGTAACTGAAAAAATAATACACTAACAATTAGAATTGAACAAATGGAAGTGAATGACTCAATAAGACTTTAAGAATCAGTCAAACAAAAACAAAAAAAAAATGAAAATAGAAGAAAACATGAAATATCTCCTAGGAAAAACACCTGGATTAGAAAATAGATCCAAGAGAGACAATCTAAGGATAATAGGGCTTCCTGAAAGCCATTATGAACAAAAGAACCTAGACATCATCTTTTAGAAAATTATATATATAAAAAAACTGCCCTAATATTTTAGAATCAGAAGGTAAAATTAAATCCTCAAGGAATATCATGGCTAAATTTAAGAACTATTATACCAAGGAAAAGATATTGCAAGTAGCCAGAAAAAAAAAAAAATTAAATACCAAGGAGACACAATTAGGATAACCCAGGACCTAGCAGCTTCCACCTTAAAGGATCAAAGGGACTGAAATCTGATATTCCAAAAAGCAAAGGAACTGGAATTACAGCCAAGAATAAGCTATCCAGCTAAAATGAGCATTATTTTCTAGGGAAGAAGATGGACATTCAATGATATAGGTAAATTTCAACTATTTCTAATGAAAAGACCAGAACTGAACAAAAAATATGATCTCCAAACACCGATCTCAAGAAAAGCATAAAAAGATAAAAAGGAAAAAAAAACTCTTGAGAACTACATTTCTGTTATGAGTATACTTATAGAATGTGGGTATAATTCAATTTTATTATGATAATATAAAAAAAATGAGAGGTAGAACAGGGATCATAGAGAGAAAAGGAGGGAAAATAAGGGAAAATTACATCTCAGGAGAGGCAAAAAAAACCTATTATAATTGAAGGAAAAAAGGGAGGGGGATGAGCATTGTGTGAATCTTACTCTCATCAGATTTGGCTCTAAGAGAGAATATCAGATATATTTGGTATCACAAAGAAACTTGCCTCCCATTATAGGGGAGTAGGAGAGGAAAGGGGGAAAGAAAGGAAAATACTATAAGAAGGGAAAACAGAACAATTAGGGGAAAGGTGTAAAAAGGGGGAGGGCTTCCAAATGGGGAGGACTGTTTGAAGGAGGTGGCCATCAAAAGTGAAATACTGGGAAAGAGGGAAGGTGGATAGGAAAGAGAAAAGCATAACCTCAGGTAAATAAGATGGCAGGAAATACAAAATTAGTTATTTTAGCTGTGAATGTGAATGGGATGAACTCTCCCATAAAGCAGAAGCAGACAGCAGACTGGATTAAAAGCCAGAACCGCAACAATATGTTGTTTTCAAGAAACACATTTAAAGCATAATGATATATAGAGAGTGAAGGTAAAGAAGTGAAGCAGAATATATTATGCTTCAGGTGAACAACAAAAAGTAGTGGTAGCAATCCTGATTTCATATCAAATAAAAGCAAAGATAGAGCTAATTAAACGAGAGAAGGAAGGAAACTATATCTTACTAAGGGGTACCATAGATAATGAAGCAATATCAATACTAAACATATATGAACTAGTACTATAGCATTCAGATTAGGAAAACTATGAGCATAATTAACAACCAAACTAACAAAAAATCATATAATTATCTCAAAAGATGCAGAAAAAGCATTTGATAAAATCCAACATCCTTTCCTATTAAAAACACTAGAGAATATATGAATAAATGGACTTTTCCTTAAAAGAGTAGCATCTATTTAAAACCATCAGCTACCGTCATATGTAATGGTGATAAACTGGAACACTTCCCATTAAGATCAGGGGTGAAACAAGGTTGTTCACAAGTACCATTACTATTCAATACAGTATTAGAAATGCTAGCTTTGCAATCTGGAACTATGCTCAAAAAGTTATCAAACTGTGCATACCATTTGACCCAGCAGTGTTTCTACTGGGCCTATATCCCAAAGAGATTTTAAAAGAGGGAAAGGGACCCACATGTGCAAAAATGTTTGTGGCAGCCCTTTTTGTAGTGGAAAGAAACTGGAAATTGAAAGGATGCCTATCAATTGGAGAATAGCTGAATAAATTACGGTACATGAATGTTATGGAATATTATTGCTCTGTAAGAAATGACCAGCAGGATGATTTCAGAGAGGCCTGGAGAAACTTGCATGAACTGATGCTGAGTGAAATCAGCAGAGCCAGGAGAACATTATATACAGCAACAACACTATACGATGATCAATTCTGATGGACATGATTCTCTTCAACAATGATGTGATTCAAAGCAGTTTCTATTGTTCAGTGATGAAGATAGTCATATACATCAAGAGAGAGGCCTGAGGAAACTGAATGTGAACCACAATACAGCATTTTGATGCTTTCTGTGAATATTTACATGCATTTTGTTTTTCTTCTAAGGTTGTTTTTTTTTCTTCTCTCTTTCTAAATCTGATGATTCTTGTGCAGTAAGATAACTGTATAGATATATATATATATGTATATATATATATATATATATATTGGATTTGTCATATAATTCATCATATTTAGCATGTATTAGATTACCTGTCATCTAGGGGTGGGGGTGAGGGGAAGGAGGGGAAAAGCTTGGGAAAAAAAAAGTTTTTGCAAATGTCAATGAAGAAAAATCACTCATATGTTTTGTAAATAAAAAGCTTTTAATAATAAAAAATATATTCTTAAAAAATAGAATTGCTGGGGGGCGGAGCCAAGATGGCAAACTGCAGACAGCGTTCTCTGTGAGCTCCTGAGACCTTCCCTCAGACCCAGACAAATTGAGCCTCCTAACTGGTTCGGGAGTGAGGGCGCCACCAAACACTTGGACTACAATGCGCTTCTATCAACAATCTACTTTGAAAAAACATTGGAGTGTGTTTTTTTTTTTGTTTTCAGGGGAAATCGGCCACTGGTCTGGTCGCAATCAGACACCAGCCGGGACGGAAGTCAGGGCGCCTAAAGAGGGGTGGATTTTAGGCACCCAGGAAGCCTCTGGGAGACGCCTGGGCCACTTTGCTCTGCTTGCGGGCAGGTGCTTTGGCAGATCTGCCTTTGGTAAAGGGTGGATTGAGAGCAGCTGAAAACGTGGTCCTAGCGCGAATCTAGCCTGACCAGCGTCAGACCTGAAGTCAACTCGCCAAACTGGCCCAGGGCAATTTGAAACTGCGGCAATATTCCCTGCTGGTGACTGATACCTCAACTCAAAAGCATGAGTAAGAAGAAGAGAGCTCTCTCCATAGACAGCTTTTACGGAGAAAAAATAGAGCAGTCCCCAGATCCTGAGATTCTGAAAACAATCACAGATGAAGCCACAAAAGCGGACTTAAGCTGATCTCCCTTTCAGAAGGCTTACCTGGAAGATTGCATAAAGAATCTCAAAAGAGAGCTAGAAGAAGAATGGGGAAATAAATTGAGTACAGGACAACAGAGATATCAAAAACTGGAAAACAGGACTGGTGAATTGGAAAAGAAAACAATTCACTGAAAAATAAAATTGGTGAATTGGAAAAAATCACCAATTCACTGGAAAATAAAAATGGTGAATTGGAAAAAAACAATAATTCACTGAAAAACAAAATTGGTGAATTGGAAAAAATCACCAATTCACTAGAAAATAAAAATGGTGAATTGGAAAAAATCATAAAATCACTGGAAAATAAAAATGGCAAATTGGAAAAAGACAACAATTCACTGAAAAACAAAATTGGTGAATTGGAAAAAGACAACAATTCATTGAAAAATAAAATTGGCAAAATGGAAAAAGAATGCATTGAATCAAGAAATTCAATTGGCCAGCTACAAAAGGAGCTAAAAAAGATAACTGAAGGAAATAATACTCTAAAAATTAAAATTGAACACATAGAAGTAAATGACTCAATAAGACTTCAAGAATCAGTCAAACAAAAACAAAAAAATGAAAAAATAGAAGAAAATATGAAATATCTCCTAGGAAAAACAACTGACTTGGAATACAGATCCAGGAGAGACAATTTAAGGATAATCGGACTCCCTGAAAGCCACGATGAAAAAAAGAACCTGGATGCTATCTTCCAGGAAATCATGAAAGAGAATTGCCCTGATGTTTTAGAATCAGAAGGCAAAATTGGCATTGAAAGAATTCACCGCTCACCTCCTGAAAGAGACCCCTAAATTAAAACCCCAAGGAATATCAT
>JAJPUD010006381.1:90456-131439 GCA_023553655.1 Myrmecobius fasciatus
ATGAATGTTATGGAATATTATTGCTCTGTAAGAAATGACCAGCAGGACGATTTCAGAGAGGCCTGGAGAGACTTGCATGAACTGATGCTGAGTGTAACGAGCAGAACCAGGAGATCATTATACACAGCAACAACAATATTACATGATGATCAGCTCTGATGCACATGGCTCTCTTCAACAATGAAATTTTCAAACCAGTTCCAATTGTTCAGTGAAGAAAGCCATATACACCCAGAGAGAGATATATGAAATGTGGACCACAACATAACATTTTCATGCTCTCTATTGATGTTTGCTTGAATTGTGTTTCCTTTCTCTGATTTTTTTCTTGTAGATAGGATTTTTCTTGCACAACAACTTGTCAAGTATTTTAACATTATTAACATGTAGTGGACGTCCTACCATCTAGGGGAGGGGAGGGGACTGGGGGTAAAATTTGTAACAGAAAGCTTTGTAAAGATCAATGCTGAGGAACTACCCATACATATGTTATACAAATAAAAAGCTTTAAAAAAAGAAAAGAAAATTACTATAATAATCTTGTATATGACAAACGAAAAGACCCCTGTTTTGGGGATAAGAATTCACTATTTGACAAAAATTGCTGGGAAAATTGGAAACTAGTATGGAAGAAACTAGGCATTGACCTACACCTAATACCGCATACCAAGATAAGGTCAAAATGGATTCATGATCTAGACATAAAGAATGATAGTATAAACAATTTAGAAGAATGTAGGATAGTTTGCCTCTCAGATCTGTGGAGGAGCAAGGAATTTGTGATGAAAGAAAAACTAGAGAACATTATTAATCACAATCGATAATTTTGATTATATCAAGTTAAAAAGTTTTTACACAAACAAAAGTAATGCAGACAAGATTAGAAGGGAAGCAATTAACTGGGAAAACATTTTTACATTCAAAGGTTCTGATAAAAGCCTCATTTTTAAAATATATAGAGAATTAACTCAAATTTATAAGAATTCAAGATATTCCAATAAATAGTCAAAAAATATGAGCAGACAATTTTCAGATGAAGAAATTCAAACTATTTCTAGTAATATGAAAAGTTACTCCAAGTTACTATTGATCAGAGAAATGCAAATTAAGACAACTCTGAGGTACCACTACACACCTGTCAGATTGGCTAAGATGACAGGAAAAGATAATGACGAATGTTGGAAGGCATGTGGGAAAACGGGGACACTGATACATTGTTGGTGGGACTGTGAATGGATCTAACCATTCTGGAGATCAATTTAGGACTATGCTTAAAAAGTGATTAAACTGTGCCCTTTGACCCAGCAGTGTCTACTGGGCCTATATCGCAAAGAGACCTTAAAGGAGGGAAAATGACCCACATGTGCAAAAATGTTTATGGCAGCCCTTTTTGTAGAGGCAAGAAACTGGAAACAGAATGGATGCCCATCAATTGGATAATGGCTGAATAAATTATGTTATATGAATATTATGGAATTTTATTGTTCTGTAAGAAACGAACAACAAGATGATTTCAGAAAGGTGTGGAGAGACTTATATGAGCTGATGCTGAGTGAAAAGAGCAAAGCAGGAAATCATTATACATGACAACAACAAGATTATATGATGATCAATTCAGATGGACATGGCTCTCTTCAACAATGAGGTGATTCAAACTAGTTCCTATTGTTCAGTGTTGAAGAAAGCCATATACATTCAGAGAGAGGGCAGTGGAATCTGAGTATGGACCACAATATAGCATTTTAACACTTTCTTTTGATGTTTGCTTGCATTTTGTTTTCCTTCTGAGGTTTTTTTTTCTTTCTCTTTCTAGATCCGATATTTCTTATGCCACAAGATAACTGTATAGATATGTATATATATTTATATACATTAGATTTATCTATTTATTTATTTAAACATATTTAATATATTAGACTACCTGTCACCTAGGGGAGGTGATGCGGCAAAGGAAGGAAAATTTGGAGCAGAAAGTTTTGCAAAGGTCAATGTAGAAAAATTACTCATATGTTCTGTAAATAAAAAGCTTTAATAAAACAAAATAAAAATAAGATTTATCTAAATTTAGAATTCTCATTCAATAGGCACAGTCTTAAAGAGGGTGCATACAGTTTTACAACTGGTTTTGTCCCTGATTTAAATAAGAAATAAGAGAAGAGGAAACTCATAGCACAAAAGTAATTCAGAATTAACAAACACAGTCGTTCCTATAACAAACAAACAATATACAATATACATCATCACCATTCCAAAGAAGCACCAACATCTGAATTCCTTGTCTGAGAGAATGGTCACAGCTATTCATAGTCTTGAATGGGAGCCATTGCTAGGCAAGTTTGTACCAGACTTCCTAGAGCAAATCTTCAAAATCCTTTTCCATAAGGCATTTTAATAGACTGAGAATGAAGAAGGCACTGTGCTAAGTATTCTCATTTGATGTGTTACTCCTAAGACATACCAACCTTTTAAATGCAGGATACTTTATCATAAGAGGCCCCCAGCAAGGAAAATATTTGCTCATTCCTTTAAGAGGACTGTGCTTACTCAAGGATCTGCCCATTTTTGGGGGGGTAAAACAGCATGCAATAAAGGATACTCATTGGTTAATGCATAAGAAAGGATAGTTTTCTTTTCTTTTCTTTGTGCTTTTCCTGTAATTCCATTAGATAACTAAAAGCATGTTCTCATGTTCTCAGCAAAAAGTTACACAAAAGACATGGCTGAGACTTACTTAAGATTCTTTACTCACTAGGATTCCTTACACTCCCTGTCATTCCCCCACGTATCCCAAACAGACTATAGTTAAGCAAGTAAGCAAGGACATATTTATATATACATATGCATATATACACATACACACACATACATAAACACATACACACACAATTTGCTTTAATTCAGCCCCTTAACTTGCCTTGGCATTACTTAACTTCCCCTCCCCCCAAGGATCCCTTCCTTGTCTTCTTCCCTCACCTTTTGCTTCCCTGTCCACCCATTTCTTCCCCCTTATTTCTTTATAGATTTTGGAGAATACTCACTGTGGGAAGCCTGTAGGAAGCCTTAGAGAATGTACATTTCCTCTGTGCTTTTGAACTATCCTTTTGCTGATGTCAATCTTAAACATGTGGTATACATTTCCTATGTAAAATACATAAACAATTTGTCCTTGAAATTCCTTGAAATTGTTCTTTGAAATTGACCTTTGATATTGACTTCTATATGTTACATTTTCTATTGAGTTTGGGTTTGGTTGATAGAAAGTCCTGAAAATTTGCAGGTTCATTGAATACCCATTTTTTTTCTCATTCAATATTATGGATAATTTTGCTGAATATGATATTTTTGGTTGAAGGCCTAGTTCTTTTGATTGCTGGTAGATATGATTCCAGCACCTGCAATGTTTTATTGTGGGTGCTAACAACTCCTGTACAATTCAAATTGTAGCTCCAGCATATTTGAATTGCTTTTTGTTTGTTTCTTGCAAATTTATCTCTTTGATCTGGGGGTTTCAAAAAAGGATTTCTTTGAAGTGATCAGTGGATTTTTTTTTCTATTTCTATTTTCTTCTCATATTCTATCACTCCAGAAAAATTTCTATGCATATTGTGTCAAGATCCATTTTTTTGGTCACAATTTTCAGGTAATCAGATTATTCTTATATGTTCTCTTCTTGATCTGTTCTCCAGATTTGTGGTTTTTCTTATGTTCTATTTTTCCATTTTCATTCATAATCTATTGTGTTATTTCTTGGACTCTCATAGCTTCACTGGATTCCCCTTGCCCAATTCTAATTTTCAAAGAGTTATTTTCACCTTTAAGACTTTGTATCTCCTTTTCTAGTTTGTTAACTTTATTTTCATAATCTTGTTTTTCTTGGACTTTTTTTAAAGTTTAGTTTAGCTTTTCCTCAGTGTCTTTAATTTGATTCTTAAATTTTTTTGGAGTTCTTTTATAAATTCTCTCAAGACCAGAAGTCATTAACATTACTCTCTGGGGTGGAAGAAGTCTTTTTTTACTTCAGTGTCCTATTCTGTTCTTTGTTCTTTATCCATTCAGTTTTTTGTTTTGTTTTGTTTTTTAATGAGAAGTGTTAGTAAAACACTTCTAATCATGGGGTAGGGGGGTAGTGCCTCTAAACTTTACTTCAATTAGACCCTGTTACTGGAACTTCACCCTCCAGCCAGTGCCCACAAGCAGCACCAGGAATGCCAGGCCTGGTTGTACTGCAGAGATGTGGCCCTGAGAAGGAACCAGCACCTGGTAAGTGCAGAGGCTGGAGGGAAGGGACACTACTCCTTCAGACTCCTGACTCTCCAATCTGTCTACTGAGAGGTGAAGGTTTCTGAGGTTCCTGATGAGATTCCAGCCAAGTTCAGTTTGCCCCAGGGATTCCCACCTGGTGTTTCTGCAGAGCTAGCCCAGAGGTACTTGCACGTCACATGAGTTAATTCTGCCCCGGGGGCTTTTTTGGTGGGTCTTCTTAGGTTGTACCAGGACCCTTGTTCTTTTCCAAATCCTCTTGATTTTTCATTAGTCTGGGTTAACCTTGAAAAGCAAATTTGTTCTGTTTTTAGGGAAATCTAGAGGGCCTAAAATTTACCTAGTCTGTCATATTCCCAGAATTCTTCCCTCAGAGGATATTTTTACATCTCAATCTATGACTCTCCAACATTTTCTGGTATTTAATAAATGTTTGATGATTGAATGTGTGAGTCTATGAGATGAAATATACAGTCCTTTTTCCCCAAACCACCATCCTGACTCTAAAGGCCAACTACATGACTGAAGATAAGGATAGTATAGAGGTGTAACCCCCTTTAAAAAACTCAGAATATCCTCCTAATGTTCTCAGACCATTGGTAAAACTTAAGAAAGAAACATAAATTGAGAGTTCTCTCTCTGTACATAAATATAAAATACTATTAAGTAGACAAGAAAGATCTATTACTCTGAAGAGATGAGAACAAAGATTTAGAGATCATTTAATCTATTTACCTTCATATTATAAATGAGGAAACCTAATTGCAGAGTATTTAAAACAAGTAGGGCAGTATACAGAAAAGTACACTTGTAGTCAGATAGTCTTGAATTCAAATCTAGTCTTTTACTAGTTATATGTCTGTGGACAAATCATTCTTATTCTATAAAATCAAATCAATAATATCACTTTCTTCTTAAAGCTGTAATAGAATATAAAGAGATATTTGCAAAGTACCTTATTATGATCTTACATAAATGCTAACTAATCATTACTAATGGCAACTAGATGATACAATGCAAGACTTCTTAACTTTTTCCATTTGTAATCCCTTTATGCTCAAGAAATTTTTATGTGGTTCCAAGTATATAAGTATACAAATCAAATATTTACTGATAACAAATCATAAAGAAATTTATTTTAAAACAATTCTTTTGTGTACAAATAATGTAACCTTTTTTAAAAAAATGAAACAAATGTACATTCTAGTGAGATGGATGTGCTTGTTTATTTTTACATAAAGAATTAAATATTGGTGGAATATTTGCTATCTCTTACTGCTTCCAAATTTCCTCCAATTAGTTACAACCCTCACAATTAGTTACACAACCCCATATGGGGTCACAACCACAGTTTAAGAATTTTTGATGCTAGGCTTGGAATCAGGAAAACCTGAATTCAAATCTAGCATCAAATACTTAACAGTTCTGGACTTTGAACAAGTCCCTTAATCCTGTTTGTTTCAGTTTCCTCAACTATAAAATGACCTGGAAAAGGAAACAGTGGATTACTCTAGTATCTTTACCAAGAAAAGTTCAAATAGGGTCACAAAGAGTCAGACATAATTAAGCAATGAAAACTATTATCTAAGTGAAAATATTTTTAAGGTTATAATTGCATAATGTAAGATATAAACTCAAGAAAAGCAAAATAATGTTTTTTTTTCCTCAGATGCTATGATGGGCTCCTTAGAGAACCCTAGAGTTTTAACAGAAATTAATTGGTAAGGCATCAATATATAAAATCACACCATATACGTCAATAACTATCTATATATTACCCATTGGAAAGGGAAAAAAGGAAACTATACAACATTGCTTGCTATGAAATATATTAAATAGTGTGAAATATATCTACAAGGACACATGGGAATTATATTTAGAAAAAAAATCATGGAGCAATATCGATTATTCATGGTTGTTCTATGTCAATAAAATAAAAATGGCAATACTGCCTAAATTAATGTACAAATTTAGAGTTGTAATAATAGTTAATATTTACATGACACTAACTGCCATGACAGTGGCAAACACTGTGCTAAGTGTTTTGCAATATTACCTCATTTAATGTTCACAACAACTCTGAGAGGTATGTGCTATTATTATCCCCATTTACAGCTAAGGAATCTGGGGTAAACAGAGGTCAAATGACTTTTCCAGAGTCATACAAGTAGCTAATATCTGATGCCAGTTTTGAACTAAAATCTTCCTGACTCCAGACCCAGCACACTATCTACTCTACCACCAAGCTACCTCTACAAATCAAGATACCTATGGATTACTTTATAGAACTTGACACAATAATAACAAAAATCATCAGGAAGGACAGAGTACCAAAAGAATATAAAATTCCTCATTTGGAACACCATGTTTCGGTTAATGTAAACTGTCAAGCAATATTATTGTAGGTGTGGTAAGGTTGTTCTTTGTCCTGTCAGAAACTAAAGACCTACCGAGTCATAACTTGTCTGATTACAATGGGTTAAGATGATGACCAAGACATGGTTTAAGACAATAAACAGAGAACTGAAGAGAAATAATTCATGTGTCACAAATCCATTTGGACAGATATGAGTCATGAAACATAGGTCAATGAAATGATCAATCTAAGGGATGAGTCAATACAGAGTTAAGGAGGAGACATTATGAAGAAAATATTACAGGGATCAATGAAGGACAATTTGTCTCACTCAGCATCTCTACCTGACACAGCACTTTTATAAAATAAAGGCATTCTGTGCATTCCTTATTTATATACTTTTTTTAAAAAAAAAGAAGCACTCTAGAACTTTATATTTATCCTTAACAATTTTAGCTTCTATGGATTTAATGATGATGTCTACATTCAATGTGAACAATCAATGCTATTAGCAATATATATTTCCTAAATTTCTTTAACCACAATGCTAACTGCCTATTGGTAAATACAATCCAGTATTTCTAAAACAGAGACCATGCTTTCTGCCCCAAAACAAAATAACAACAAAAACAAACAAAAACATACACCATTCATCTTTCAGTTTTCCCTATTTTGGCAAAAGATATCATTGTTTTTCCACTAATGCAGATCTTCAAACTAAGAGTCATTTTCAATTTCTCATTCTTTGTCATACTTCATATCCAATCTGTTGACAAATATTCTCAATTCAACCCTCAAAATATGTTTCATAGAGATCCACTTTTCTCCACTACATTTGCTCCCTAGTTCAGGTCTCTTATCTCTGCTCATTTGGACTCTTGAAATAGCCTCCTAATTGGTCTCCTTTTCTCAGGTTTCTCCTTTCTCCAATCCATTCCACCCAGCTATTAAAGGAATATTTCTAAAACTGAGAACTGACAATATCACTGATATCTTCAATACATTTCAATGATTTCCTATTAACTATAGGATGACATAAATCACTTTGCCATTTTAAGCCCTTCACAATTTAGCTTCAATCTACCCTTCCATGCTAACAAATTATTTCCTTCCACGAAGTCAGTCAATAAATATTTATTAAGCACCTACTATGTACCCGGCACTTTGTTAAGTGATGCTGATATTAAAAGAGACAAAAGACAGATCCAGCCCTCAAGAAGCTCACAAGCTAATAGGGAAGACAATAAGCAAACACACATGTACAAATAAGCTTTACATGGGATGAATAGGAAATAATTTTAAAAAGGGAAGGTGCTAGAGTTAAGAGAGGTTGGAAAAGACTTTCTTTAGATAGGATTGTAGTTAAGACTTAAGAAACAGGGAATCCAGTAGATGGAAATTAAGTTAGTTGCCCAGAGTCACATTGCTAATTAGTATCTAGACAAATTTTGCCATATCTTCCTGTCTCAAGTCCAGCATTCTAGCCACTGCTTCACCTACCTGCAAACTATATAATTCCATACCCACCCTCCCCTACCTCAATTGCAAGAATTGATTTCCTCAGCACCTACTACATCTTCATATATAATAAACACTTAACATTGTTTTTTTGATTGGATTGGATATTCAAGAGGCTTTTACCATAAATATTTCCTTGAGTTTAAAGGCAGAAGCAATAAAAATGAAAATACCAAGTCAATATTTCAAAGAAAAGCAACATCTTTTTGCTCTTCACATTCGAGAAATGATATTTGTACATTAGTCCACAAAAAAAACCACTGAAAACAGCTTTGAAACTACCACTGCCTGCCTCACAGATTGAATCAAATTAGATGATTGAATAAATTCAAACATATCTCTTTTTTCTCTACTGAAGACTGAACTCTTAAGTAAAAGCTTCTGGATCACTTAAGGCTTGTTTTTGGCACTTAAGGGCTTTTTTTTTGGGCAAGATTAAGCTTTTGCTTTGATGTAATGGTGCTCCATTTTAGATTTATAGCAAGCCAATAACATAGGAAAAGTTTACTTCCTCCAGAAGTCTATTTCATAGATACAAACTTCATTTGTTACCATGCACTCTGCATCATATCAGGTAAAATAATCAGCTTGGTTTGCGTTTTCCATTTTAAACCTATCCAGGCTTGACAACATTAATTGTAAAGCTTCAATGATTTTATGTTATTTCTCTTTATTTTTTTCCTTTGAATGTTTAGTTGAATTATCAACTCAGGTGTTTTCATTGTGTGACTCATTATTGGTACCATATTACTAGTGTTAAATCAGTAAGAAATGCTACTTTCAGACAGAAAGTAGCACAAATATCACCCATATTTACTCAGCAACCAGGTGACAGCCAGAGTAATTTCATCATATTTACCATATATTCTTCTGCAGAAGGCAAAATAAATGTGTTTTCCTTATTCAATGTAATTTATTTTATATGAATTCAGTCCTATGAAACATCAGAAAACATTTTATATAGAAAAAAATAGACTAGAAAGATAAACCTTTCCTGGGTTAGTTCTCACACAGATAGCAAAGGACTTCTACAAGCGTAGAAAGACAAATGAATAGAGAATGCAATGAGGTTCTAAGATTCAGAAATTCTCCTTGATTTATGTATAAACTAAAGGAAACTACTTAAATTTTTTTGTCCCCATTTTCTACCCAAAAAATGAGTAGAATTATCCTGATCATTTACAAAAATATAAAAAGGTAACTAAACATTTGTTATATATAGTTTAAATGTGGTAGAAATATCTACCCTATAGAACTTTTACTCTAGTACTCTGGGTTTGATCAGAATCATTCAATAGGTAAGTGCCTAATATATGCCTGATGGTGAGCTAGACATTGAAGATAAAAGATAAAAATTATGTAGCCTCAGTCCTCAAGGACTTAACATTTTATCAGAGAAGACTACATGTATGTATATATGTATATGCAAAATAAATACTAGGTAATTATCAGTGAAAAAGCATGATCATGGGGAGCATCTGCACACTCAAGCTTCTAACTGGATATGGTGTCTAAATTGGGAATTATTATCAAATTCACACACTAATTTTGTCCTTCTATTGTCAATTACAATAGTGTATTTTAAATGAGGTCCTATTACAACAACTCTTTATAATGTTTATTCACTATTCAAAACATTCCTAAATTTCACATTATGGAACCTATGAATTACAAAATTTTTCAATTCATAATAGGGGATCAGATTCACATAATGATGGTACTCTTGTCAATTCTACTTCCACAGCAAATTCTTTGTAACTATCACCTTTTGGCCATTCACGGGACCCTAGTTCAGGCCCTCATTACCTTTCATTTAGATTGTTTCATGAAACTCCTAATTGTATTCTTTCTTCCGGCTTCTCTTCTTTATTATCCATCTTCCACATAAATGCAAAGTTGACATTTTTAAAACATAGGTTTCACCATGTTATTTAACTACCAGAGAAATGTTTGTGCATTAAATTGTCTCAGATAAAACTGAAAATCCTTTACTTGGTCTTTAAAAATGTAACCCAATCAAATAAATATTTATTAAGTACCTACAATGTGTCACAAACTTTGCTAAACACTAGGGACACAATTACTAACAAGAAAGATAATGTCTGCTTTCAAAGAGTTTACACTCTAAAAAAGAAGACAATATACAAAAGAAACAGAAAATGCTAGAAGGTGAGGTAGGAGGACACTAGGTGAGTATCTAACACAGGGTCACCTTGTTTCATGGAACTGGAACAAGATAGAATAGCAGATATAAAATGGATTTAGTAAAGAGTTTGGTTTTTGCCCTCTATAAAGCAAGACATTAAGAGGAAGTTTAGTTCGTTGCTCTCCAATCAAAGGATAGGCAACAGTGAGGGAGCTGGTGACACAAGCAATGGGAAAAGATCCTAAGTCACAGATCTGAGGTACAAATCACACTGAATAACTTTACTGTCATGACAAACTATGACAGGGTAAGAAAAGTCAACATTGATTTCATCAGTAAGTCAACTGAACCATGCTTATAAACAATTTGATACACTTTGATATAAACAATTTGATACAATTTGATAGAAAAATAGATTTTTTTTTCTATTTTACAGATGAATCTATCAAAGTTCAGTGAAATTAAATAATTTGCCCCAGACCTCAGAGCTTATGAGTAGAAGAGCTTGGACTCAAACCACGTCTTTCATTTCTATGCTTTTCAATTACTCTTTTCAAAATACTTTCTTTAAAAAGGATGCCCAATATTAAACTTCACTTTTTCTAAGGAGGGAAATTTCTGCAAAAAATTCTTGGAACACATGTCAGTATTTGCTATCCTTTACATGAAGGATCAGTTGTTGAGGTTTTTTGTTTGTTTGTTTTGTTTTGTTTATGTCCTATCATAACTTCATCTCGTTTTATATTGTTGAGCTAATCTATCTTCTTTATGTTTATGAAAACTGTTAAGTACTTCATAAGTCATTCCTTTTTCTCCAAAAGAAATATATATTCATTGCATTAAAAATGTTTTATGGTCCCATTGGGATAATAGGTGAATATTTTTAAAGAAATTAAAAAGAGATCTATCATGGCTTAATAACTATAATAATAATAGAAATCATTACTTCCTTTCTCAGTGATTGAGAGGAAAGGAGAAGTATTGGCACAAAAGTAAGGGGTTAACACTTGGTATGTGCCTTTGGGGAAAACTGAGGTGATTTAAGGATTGCAGTAGAGTGCTGCATTTGCTAAAGTTTTAAAGGTTCACTAATTTTCTCTTCATAGTACCAGGACAAGAGAGATTTTAGACATGAAAGATCACTATAATTTCTTTAGGCTTCACCAAAATTTCAAAAGCTTTGGAATTCAATTCACAGACTTAATTAAAGCATACATCTCAAAAAAGTATTTCAAATGGGAATGGGACAATCCAAAAAAAAAAAAAAAAGACAGCTGAATGTGAGGTTGCAATAGATTGGTAACATTGTTAAGGAAGGACATTAATTGCAAGAATGTGAAAAGTCAAGGTTATACCTTAAGCAGGACAATTGATTTAAGAAAACACAAAGCATCATCAAAACTGTACAAACTGAGTAAACATCAAGAAAAGGAAATTAGCATCACAGAGGGACCAAGGCAGGATTACATGAAATAAGTTCTAAGACATAAGACCAAGTAAAAGAGGTAAATTCTTGTAGATCTTTTAAAGTTTACTCTCCCAAAAAAAAACTTTCTGGCTAATTTAATTTTGAATGATTATTATTGTTACAATGTTATTGTAATTTATTATTGTTGTACTTTATTTTAGCTCAAACAAGAGAAATAAGGTGCTGAAGCAAGATAAGAATAAATTGACCCACGTCTAATGAATGCAACGAAACAAAGTTTGAAATCCATTGTATTATTACATAGACTAATAGATTAAAGATTTGTATTTTCTGGCAGAACAGGTGACTTTGTGTGTGTGTGTGTGTGCATATATATGCCCTTTGATAGGCATGTATTATAAAATATATATGTGTATATGCATATACACATATGTTCACAGATATAGATACTACAAAATATTGTTTTCATATGATTTAATATCTTTAGTTCTGTAACTTTTAATAGATTTTAATATATGAGATACTATTCGAATTATTTACTTAGCTTCTTTAACTCTTGATTTTTTATATTGGTAAATGTAAAATGAAATTATAACTCACTCTCTTTTTAGTCTGTTCATTATCAACATAGTAGTGTTAAGATTTTTTATTTCAAATACGTACTGCAAATAGACACGTTGTATGCATTTGAAATATGTTTTTAGGTATGAATGAGAGAGAAAATAAGTATTGGTAATAGTATCTTTTGAGTTTAATGCCAATGCTTTGAGAGTAAATAGTTTTATTTATACTTATTATCTTAGAGCCTAAAACAGTAACTGGAATATAGTAAGTTTTTAATAGATAAATGCTTGTTGCTTGATTAAAGAAGCATTGTTTTGATGCTTTTTTTTTCAGGAATGTTCAAAATAAATTCTCTGTAGTTTTAAAAGAAATGATAAAACATTTTCAACAAAGAAATTGAATTCAGTAAGCATGAATTGAGTACCTACTATGTGTAGCAATCTAAAACTGTTGTTAGATTATTTCAATGGCCTTTTCATTGATCTTCTTGCCTCAAATTACTCTCTGCTTTAGATCATCTTTCCCACAGCTGCCTTAGTGATTCTTCCTAAGTAAAAATGTATATACATACTCCTCTATTCAATAAATTCCAGTGGTTTCTTATTGCCTCAAAAAGAAAACATACTCCTCTTTTAAAACCTTTTTCAACCTTCCTTTTCAATCTTACTACACTCTGTGATCCAGCTAAACTTTTTTTACTTCTATTCCTCCCATAAGGCACTCCATCCCTCCATGTTTTTGTGCTGACTTTCTCCCAAACATGGAATGCATCCCCTCCTTATATTAGCCTTGTTGAATCTCTCTTCCTTCAAGATACAATTCCAAAATTTCTAGCACATTGCTTCCAAATGAAACTTTTCCTGTTATTCAAACTCCTAATGCATACCCTCTCTAACTACCTGGCATTTAACTATTTTCTGTTTATCATGTATATATATTCCCAATGCTGAAAATAGTAAGTAATTAATAAAACCTTACCAATTGTCTGATTAATCTAGTCCAAGTCTATCATTTTAATGTTCTGGGAAAAGAGACTGAGAAAGATTAAATGGCTGTCCAAGATCACACCAATCATAGGTAACAGAACTGGAAGTTGAATTCATGTTCTATAACTCCAGATTTGGCATTCTTTCTTCCAAATTATCTTTTCCTCAAAAAAACCCTGAGGTTTAAAATAATGGACAAAAATTGAAAAGGTTCATCATCATAGTTCTTTTCATGGATATTGGCTCTTTGGTAAAGCCTATGGACTAATTTTTCAGAATAATATGCATTTTAATCATAATTGAAGAAAATGCTAAATTTCAGTTAGAAGTGAATAAAAATTTCAAAGAATATATATATTTTCCTATCCAATTTATGATCTCCTGAAATCCAAACAAATACTTTGGAAATTCACCAGGTTAAAAACTCTTGATTTAATACAAAAGGGTCAACACATAGACTCTTTCTCAAGAATGATAACCCACTTGGCTGCTTGTAACCATTCCAGTGAGTCATTTTTAATCATAGAGTAAGGAGAGTTATCAGAGTTTAACTAGTCTGTAGTTGATAAACAATAAAAATTTATTAAGCACCTACTATGAGCCACGCATTGTGTTAAACATTGGGGATACAAATACAAAAACAAAAGAAAAACAGTCCCAGTCCATGACCTCAAAGAGCTTACAGCCTAATGCTGGAAGAAAGCTGGAAAGAAAGGAGGAAAAAGAGAAATTAAAGCTTTTAGGTCAACCCTTTAATGTGGCAGCTTTGTACAGAGTATAGGGACCTGCATATAGGTTAGATGTGAAATGTTAGTGTCAGCTTTTTCTCATTTTAATATCTACTAAGAAAGTCTGAAAATGGAAAAACCTACTTAGCTATCCCAAAGAGTGCACTTTGTTTGTTACATTTATTAAGTGGATGGGTCAATAGAGATTTAGTCATTACTCTAAGTCTCATGATATTCAATATAAGATGATTCGGCGACATCTGCATATTTTTGAAGAAAAAATAATCCAGCCTGAAAGTTGAAATCAGGCAAATTGAGACATCTGTGGATTGCATTGGCTTTATATTTGGTTTGTTTATATCTTCAAAACTGGCAGCACATAGTTGCGATTCTCTGAATTTAGGGCTTAAAATGTGATTCTAGGTGAAAACACTGAATATACCCAGAAGTACATCTGTTCTACTGTTAGCATCTCAGGTCTATTTAGAATTTTTCAAAATTTGTAGAAAATGCTAATTTTTTGTGAATTTATCAAATAAGGACACAAATCCACTCATGATGCTGTTCTTTCCTGTCATCCATTCAAGGTGAACAAATTTTTGAACACCTATAAGGGTTGCAAGACAAGTTATTGCAATGTGAACAACTTTTTGAACATCTATAAGAGTTGGAGGACAAGTTCTTGCTTGATTTTAAAAACAGAGTCTGGAAAATTTCACCACTATGTTCTAAAGATTCAAACTGTCACAAACTAGTAAATTAAGCCTTAAAATAATTCCTTATGTGATATCTTTGTAATATTCAGGTGCAATTTTTCTTCACTTTTTCTAATAATAAACAAAACTTAGCTTCAAAAGATATGCACATCTTCAGAAAAAACAAAGGCGATTGTACTTTTCATCTGCATGAAAAATTAAAAAAAAACCTGTAAAAAGAACTGAAAAGAAATATTGACTACTTTTCATGAACCTAAAATAAGTTGATCATTATATGGCTTTGTATATTGAAGTGATGATTCTTCATATTTCCAATATGATGAATTTACTTCTGTTTTAACAACTTCCCTTACACTAAATATATTACCTGCTTCTATGTGCATTTGCATTGAATTTATACTTGTTGGATTGGATTGGATTGGATTGAATTGAAAGATGTCAGAGTCATTCAGTGATAGCCTTAAGAAGATCCTGCAAGTACCACGGACAGCAAGACTCAAACATGCATATACTGATGATTCTAATCATTTTAGTCACAGTTCAATTGATGGGAACTTCATTGGATGGCAAATGGTAGCAACATTTTAGTTTTGTTGATACTCAGACATTCAGATTAAATCAACCATTTGCAATCATTCTACCTATTCAGCCATAAACCATCATGATAGTCTAAAAAATTCAAGTCAGTCATTTTAATAAGCAATTCATTGGCATTTTAAAAACATATTTTCAACACTGCTAGCCCAATAGTGTTGAATAGATGTTATGAATAAATGAATGAAAAAATATCTATTAAGCATTTACTATGCATCAAGCACTGTGGAAAATGCTAAGGATATATATATATATATATATATATTCAAATTCAAGAAAGCCTCTGCCTTCAGGGAGTTTATATTCTGGAAGGAGAAGATAGGACATCCTAGAAGTATAGCTAAAAAGCACAGATATCAAGGCACAGTTTATAAAGAGACAAGTGACAAAATAAATATTGGGAGCTAAGGGGTAGTTTGGCAATTATTAGGAACAAATCTTTGTATTTAATAACTCACTGTTAATTGAGAAATTACTATAGCCTGGATCTGTTCCCCGGTTTAGGAAAACCTATTTCCACTATAAAGCTAGATTAATTATGGATTTTATTCAGTAGATTTTTGATATACCAGGGCTTGCTGCATTGAACACAATATCATCTACAAATAGGAGCTTCCAGAAGAATCCCCCTATTTTTAAGGAACTCTTTTATTAGATTACATAGACTATTTTCAAAATGGTATATCAATGGCAAATACTTTTCATGAAGATAGATCCCTTTTATAATATAAAATAATAGAATAATAAGAGGATCATAAATTAAAAGAATAAATTATATAATTCAATATAATTCTAAAAATAATTATATAATAATTTGATATAATTTCAAAAATTATTTATGCATGAATCATATAAATATATATAAATTGCACATAAAATTATTATATACTTATGTGTTTAATTTAATGTTATATATTAAAAAGAATTAATTATAAATAAAAAGAATTTAAAAAATTATGAGAATAATATTAAATTGCAACAATAAAAACTCCATACTATTTAATGCAAAAGAGATTTTATGATAATTTTTATACATGAAATTTCTGAGAACAAATATTTTCTGCCTATTTTCCAATCTTTAAAATTATATACATATATATTATATATACATATATAAAATTTTGTGTGTCCTTAAGCTTGAATCACACAGTAATGTTTGTTTTGTTTTGTTTTGTTTTTTGCAGTTCAAGTTTCCTGCACTTGTTTTTCTCCATTTCCTTATTTCTAACATTCATGAACTTTTTTTTTTTTTTGTAAAAAGTATTAAAATTCCTTTATGGACCTTTCTTCCCTACTTTAATTCTATGTTAGTAGGGACTCTTACCTTCAAAGTTTGTACCAGTTGTAGTTTTTACCTTCCCCCTTGTTCTTTTTTGTTCTCTTCCCTCATTCAAATTATTGTTTTGAAGGGAAGGCCAATTGTTACCCTTAATGAAAAAGGTTTTTTAAACTTAATCATTGTTAGGTTTTTCTTTCTATGAAAAAAGGATTTTCTGCTTCACATTAAGGAGAAAACTAGAACTTGCCCTCAGAAGTCCCCCTACAATTTTAAATTGATAGACTAGTTTGCTGTGTCATTATATTTGCCTCATTTAAATTTCAAATAAATGAAATTCAGTTTTGCAAAAGCCAACATTCTGGCTTCAACCTGGGTCTTCTAGCTAATCTGTGTCCATATCAAAACATCACAATATGTTTTGGCAGAGATAACAGTTTCTGTTGAACAGAAAGGTCCAAAATCAAAAAAGGATTATACAGATCTAGACTGAGGTACATTGAAATACAAGTCAACCTTACACCTGCCTGTCTGCTGTTTTATTCAGAGGGATTTCCATGAGAACTAAGTCCCTCACCACAAACAAGCGAACACCATTTTGGTCACTCAGATTTAAACCTCACAATTCAAAATCCCTACAGCTTGGAAATAAAGCTCAATTTGATCCTGGACTGCTACCTGCCACTTCATCCATTTTTTTCAAAAGAAATATGAAAGGTGTTTAACATTCACAAAGCAAACACAAAAACTATCCCTACTGTCTCTTAGCAGTACATGGGAAAGAGCAAAAAAAAATATGATAGGTAATTTGGAGAAAGTTCATGTGGAAATTAGATGGATAAAAAATGGCAACTGTCCACTTCCTTTTCATTAGATCACTAAATTATAATATTTAAGGGTTATTTGATATAAAATAGGAATATCTCTGAACATTTATTTTGCAGTTCTCCCAAGAACATGGAAATTGCCAGGCCTTAAAAGCATGTTTTAAAAGATGGCTATGGAATAAGCACTTAGAGACATGTGTGGTGAGTTATAAATATCAAGGTGTTTGTGCCATTACCTAGGTCTAAGTCTTCTTTCCCTAAAGCAGAATATTATTCAATATGGGCAAATGCCAAAGTAGTAAACAGAAGTGGGGGGGGGAGAAAGGTGAGAGGGAGGGGGACTGTACAAATAGATAACAGAGAAAACATCAAAGTTTGTATGCAGCTAGTTGAAGAGGCCTTTTGAATCAGAAGGGACTATAGCCTGAAATACATATGAAATCTTGTCATGACAAAGCAAGTAGTCAAATTGATTCCTTCCTCAACATGGTTAGAATCATGTTTCTAACCTAAAATTTCATCACCACTGATGTGGAAAGAGATTTGGATATATAATTATAAACTTAGGTTTCTATCCTGGTTCTTAATACCTATGATACTTTCATTCTGGTATTTAATATCTATGGGATCATAGATATGGCACAATCTCTCTGGGCTACAGTTTATAATTCTGTAAAATGGAAGGGTAGAAGAACTTCCTCCAATTTGTTTTATTATATAACAACTAGAATATTATATTAAGTTTCAGTTATTTCATCTGAGGAAGAGCATTAATAGTGGCAGAGCAACCACAGAAGGTGAACTAGCATGGGAAGGGAGTACAAATCTATTCTGTATAAGGAACATTTGAAGAAAATGAAAATATTTAGCTTTAATGAGAGAAATCATAGGGTAGAAATCATGTTTGTAGCATTAGAATTACTCTGCTTGTACCCAAAGAGCAGAAGTAGTATGGATGGATGGAACTTACAAAGCAAATTTTGTTTCACATAAGGAAATTTTTCCTAACAATTAAGCTAACCAAAAGAAAGAAATGTTGCCTCAGAAAGCAGAATATTTAGGCTCATTGGAAGAATTCAAGTAAAAACTAGTTAATCATTTCTTGGGTCTGAAAGAGGAAATTCTTTTTCCAAGTCTGGTCTGAATGTTCTTGAAAGGCCAGGTTCTTTTCAAATTCTGGAATTCTAATGTGCAAGTCCTCTTCTTAAGATTCTATGAAGAATGTTAACTTGCATTCAACATTATTTAATGTAGTATTTTTGCTTGATTTATGGCAGCCAAGTTTATCTTTTGTTTGTTTGTTTGTTTTTGATGTTTTCTCAGTTCTTAGACTGCATTATGTTTACAATAAGCAAATATCTCATGACCAGAAAATAGAAATTTTGGCTTTACCTCTGAAGGAAGAAACCATGACTGGGGAAACATTTCATATGGAACATGGTGATCAAGTAAATTCCCACAAAAACCTCTGAAGTCATGGACATACTTTTTCAGTTACATTTTAGATATTTTTTTTTCTTGTGGAGTATGTTAAGAAAACTTCTGTTCACTTGAAAGGAAATGATGGCCAAATAACTTCTAATGATTCAGAACCAGATTTTTCTAATTTTATGAAAGAAAATCCTGTTTTCTCATGAATCCAATCTGAATAGAAAACAAGAAAATAACTCTCTGTTTCATATTGACGAGTAGCTGTTTTACCCAGGACCTGTGACTTTTTAGCCTTTCTTTTCTCCACTAAGGAATCCCTCTGTTCTTGACCCACACATGTGGTACAAGTTAAGATCAGTCCTAAGAGAGAATACCTCTAATGAGAGGATTTCACTTTCATTTTCTTACTTTGGGCTTTATTACAAGCCAATGCCTAGTATCAAGTCATTTTTTTTTTAAGTTTTTGGTTCACATCTAGGTAGGAGTATGCTAGCAAATGTTTACTAATGGTTCTCAAATTTAAAAAAAAAGTTTTCCCAGAACACTTTGAAGTTTAATGTACATTATTGAGATTTTTTTTTCACTTTCTTAAATCAACACAATTCACAAAATAGAATCTCTGAACCTTTCATACGCACAAATTGTCCTTTTAGCCTAAATGTTTAGAATCAATGGCTCATTCCCCTAAAATCATAAAATGACAAATATTTTAGAAGAGCAATACTAAGGTTTAGGGGCACCTAAACAAAACATCCACTGGTTACCATGTGGTAAACTTTTGTCATTTATATGGAGATTAAGACCCCCTTTGGTAGAGGGGCAGACCACCTCCACCTATTACAGGAAGTCTTAGTTTTTGTTAAAGAAAGAGTAAGATAGATGGATTCATCCCTTTTTTCAAGGACCAATGTGTCATTTCTGTTTCTTTTGGCTCAGTAGTCAATAAAGAAACATAGCATCATTTCAAAACGTATAAGAGTGCTGAGTCACATATGACCATCAGGAAGTATCCAAGGAGTTCGATATACTCCCATCATCAAGCAGCCTTAGTGTTGAGTCATGCACATTTGATTATCTAGAAGCCACCAGCTTTGTAAATGCATTGTTCAATCTCCATTACAGTTGGTAATAATAAATTAAAGGACTATTTACTCCTTTCTCATTATTCCTCCTAACTCAATCAATTAATCCATACATCAGCAAACATTCATTAAGCACTTACTATGCCCCAAGCCCTTTTCTAGGAGAGATGCAAAGACAATATTGAAGCACCCATCTGTTTTAAAAAAAAATTCCGGCAGCTAGATGGCACAGTGGATAGAGCACCAGCCCTGGAGTTAGGAGGACCTGAGTTCAAATTCGAGCTCAGACACTTAATACTTCCTAGCTGTGTGACACAGGGCAAGTCACTTAACCCCAATTGCTTCAGAAAAAAAAAGAAAGAAAGAAAGAAAGAAAAACCTTATATTCTAATGGGAAAGAGAATGTGTATATGTATTTATATATAAATGAATTAAGATTAGTTTGGAGAGAGAGTCAGCCTAGAAGCTGGAAAGGTCATGAAAGATTTCATGAAGAATGTAGACGAGTCTTGAAGGAAATAAATGATTTTAAAAGGCATAAGAGAGAAGAGAACCCAGTGGATATAAACCAGTATTGCTGGGACACAAAATGAAGACTATAGCCAAATATAAGAAAACTTGAATAGTAAAGGCTTCAGAGAGTTTTTAATGTCATTCAGAGGAGTTTATATTTGAGCCCCAATGTATTTAGGGAACCCCTGGAATTTGTTCAGTTGAAGGATGGGGTAGAAGACTGATAAAAATATTAATAAAACATATCACAGCCCCTGGTTCTAGCAGCTACTCTTTAATATGAGAAAAAAATAATTATTTTCTTGTTTTCTATTCTGATTAGACTCGTGAGAAAAGTGATATTATAAAATTCAAAAAAAACATGATTCTGAATTATCAGATGTTATTTGACCATCATTTTTTTTTAAAAAAAGGGGACTTTTCAACATATTCTATACTTTAGGAACATTACAAAATGTGTAATTAAGTGATATTAACCAGCAAAGGGGCAGCATATATAACAGTTAAAACTTTGAGTTTCAAGTGACAGAGACCAGGGTTCAATTCCTGCCTCTACATTTCATACTCCTATGGTATTGAGCAAACTATTAATCCTTTCTGTGCCTCCATTTCCTCATTTACATGAAGGTTGGACTTCATAACCTCTAAATTCCCTTTTAGCTCTGAAGTTATGATTCCAAAATTCTATGACTTATTAGATATGGTACTAGTCATATCTCTCTTGTGATTTGTTTTGGTGAAACAATTGAATCAGCAAAGCCACCATGATGAAAAATGAAAGGTTCAAGCATTTCTGTAGCCCCAAAATATAAAAATCTCTCCTTTATGTTAGTTGAATTTTGCAAACTAATTCTTCATATTATAATATATTCACATCCATTCATCTTTTTTTATCTTTATCTTTTTTTTAATGCAGCTCAATTCCCAATACTCCCATTTATACATAAAATTGTAAGTCCTCAAGGTATCACTATAAACAAAATGAAGACTAAAGACAAAGTGAGTTAAAATATCTTGATAACTCTGAAGAGCTATTAATGGGATTTTATGCCCATAAAAACCTAATAATGAATTAAATATGTTTCAAGTTTTGTTCCACTCAGCACAATTAGCCATGTTCTCCCTTCAGGAAACACTTTTTTTTTTTTTTAAATTTTGATATTATCTTCTACCGGCAACCATCTGACATCCATTGCTTTGTTATTATCATGTTATTGTGGTTTCATATAAAGAAGCAATATCTGCTTTTCCATTATGATTCATGTATCTTATATCAAAAATGATGCTCTAGTGCCAGCTCTATTATACAAATGCATTTGTATTTTTATGCCCATGGCTTTTAGATAATTATGTTTTTAACACAGATGAACTTATCTCCATCACAAGCCATTGCACAAAATAGGAACCAGGCAGTATTTACATCAATGAAACCTTGAAACAAACATTTTACTTCAGGGTTACATAAACACAGTCTCTTTTTTCCCTGACAGACTATAAGTGTTTTTGAAAGAGATATTGCTGTTTCTTTAAAAAAAATAAAGTGGAGAAGTAACTTACAGGGATGATGTGTATTTTTATATAAATCTCCTCATCACATTTGACAACTTAATTATAGTGTTATTATTCTCATTTCATATGTTACACTTCATACTTTAGAGTCATAGCTGATGGCTTCCCATAAATGAATGCTGCTATAATAATTTTTTTAGTTGAATGAAACTTCAGTATTTTGTGCTTTCTAAAGTCAATCAACAGCTACAATAAGTTAAAAGTTTACTGTGAAGTTCATTCCTTTTAGGTACATCAGTTTTTTTCCAATGTCTCCTAGCTTGGTTATAGAAAGTGGTTGTCCATGGGGAGCCAAGAAAATGACAAATGAAAGTCTTTTAAAGAAGTAAAAAATCAAGGGGGGAAAGAAATATTATATTTCATCTATGCTTCATTCTATAGAAATGCAATTTGGAAGAGCATAGATATAATTTATCTCGTGGTGATTGAGCTAATTCAGAGGAGGGAAAAGGGGGAGAAGATAAGAGGCATATCTTCTTAAACTCCCTCTTTCTCGCCTTTCCCCCCTTTATGGAGTTCAAGGACTTCTTTAAAAATCCTGTCATAAGTCAGAAGGCCTTTGTTTCTTTATTAAAAAATAAAACAAAAACAAAAAACTTGAGTTATCTATGAATTAAAATGACAGATTTGATGAGATTCATAGAGGCTTAAGTAGAGGCATTAGCAGTGAGGAAAGAAAAAGAATAGTTTTATCAATACTTGAAAAAAAAAAGAACTTGTAACTAGAGCTTAAGTAGTCATTCATTCTAATCTCATTTCTGTCCTCTGCAAATTTAACAAGCATGTCATTTAAGTCTTTAATCAAGTCAATGATTTTAAAAACTGATAAAATAGCACAGTGCCAATTACAGAACCCAAAGACATCCTATTAGATATCTCCTTCTATGCTGACACTAAATCACTAGGGATAATCATGAATCTGGCCATATTCATTAGGAGTACTCTCTTATAGCCTATACTTCTCCATACTTTCCCTGAACATAACAAGACATTTAAAAAAATATCTATACAGCATTCCCTGATATACCAATCTAGTAACTAACTAGTATTAATTTAGTCTTATATGACTTGTTCATAATGAAACTATGCTTGCCATTTCCTTTTCTAGATGTTAATAGTCATCCTTTGTAATTTTTAGTAATTTTGCCAGCAATCAAACCAAATTCCTTCACAAAGAGTTCTGCTGAAAATCAATGCAATAGTTATTCTTCACCAATTCTGTGAAACCTCTCTGGTTCCTCAGTCTTGCAAAAGTCATTGATAATGACTCCACAATCATGCATACCAGTTCTCTCATTACTTCAGGATGTCATCCAAATTACAACTGGAAAACTATAGCTTTGATTATATAGGCCTTGGTAAGAAAAGTAATGTCTCTGTTTTTTAATATGTTATCCAGATTTCACCTAACTTTCCTTCCAAGTTGCAAGTATTCTTTAATTTCTTGGGTGCAGTCCCCATCTGCAGGAATCTCTGAGCCCAAGAACATAAAATCTGATATTTCTTTCCTTATATTTGCCAGGAAGTGATGGAGCCAGTTGCCAAGACCTTAAGGTTTTTGTTTTTATGTTGTTTTTGTTTTTAATGTGAGTTTTCACTCTCTCCTCTTTTATGCTCATTAAGAGGCTTCTTAATTCTTTTTCATTTTCTTCCAGGAGAGTGCTCTCATCTCCATATCTGAGATTGTTGTTATTTCTTTCATCAATCTTAATCCCAGCTTTTGATTCATCCAGCATTTCACATGATTTATTCTGCATAAATAAGATGAAAATATTCACTCTTGTTGTACTCCTTTTCTAATCTTCTCAGTTGTTCTATGTTTCATTCTAACCTTTGCTTCTTGGTTTGCATTCAGGTTGCTCAGGAAACAAGGATGATGATTCTATAAGTAATCAAGTAAGTGAGATGTTGCTATGTCTTTGAGGATTTGCCATATTTCTTTTGTGTGATCCAAAGGTTTAATGAAGTCAATAAAACCAGAAGTAATTGTTTTTCTAGAACTCCCTTGTTTTCTCCTTAATCCAGCAAATGTTTGCAATTTGTCTCTGGTTCCTCTCCCTCTTCAACCTGCGCAAAATGTTTGTGGCAGCCCTTTTCATAGTGACAAGAAACTGGAAACTGAGTGGATACCCATTAGTTAGAGAATGACTAATAAGTTACGGTATATGAATGTTATGGAATACTATTGTTCTATAAGAAACAATCAGCAGGATGATTTTAGAGAGTCCTGGAGATACTTAAATGAACTGGTGCTAAGTAAAATGAGCAAAACCAGGAGATCACTGTACATGACAACATCAATATTATATGACAATCAATTCTCATGAATGAATTTTTACGCTTTCCAACAATGAGATGATTGAGGACCGTTCCAATGATCTTGTGATGAAGAAAGCCATCTACACCCAGAGAGAGGATTTTGGGGACTGAGTGTGGACTACAACATAACATTCTCACTCTTTTTGTTATTGCTCACTTGCATTTTGTTTTCTTACTCAATTTCTTTCCTTTTTAATCAGATTTTTCTTGTACAGCAAGATAATTGTATAAACATGTTTATTTATATTTGATTTAACATATATAACATATATTTAATTGCTTGCCATCTGGGGAGGGAGTGGGGAAAAGGAGGGGAAAATTTGGAATACTAGGCTATGCCAAGGTCAATGTTGAAAAATTATCTGTGCATATGTTTTGAAAATAAAAAGCTTTAATAAAAAATGAAAAAACCCAACAACCTGCTCTTCTAGTAATTCTTGGTTCACATATTGCCGAAGTCTAGCTTGCGGAATCTTAAGCATAAACTTCCTAGCATGTGAAATGAGCATAATTGTTTAGTAATTTAAACATTCCTTTGCATTAACGTTCATTTGGTTAAACCACAAATTAATCATTTTCAATCTATTGGCCACTCTTGTGCTTTACAAATTTGCTGGTATATTGAGTGTGCCATTTTAATAAGATTGTCTTTTAGCATTTTGAATAGTTCAACTAAAATTCCATCACTTCCACTACCTTTATCGTTAGCAAATATTCCTAAAGTCTACTTGAATTCATTCTCCAAATTGTCTGGCTATACATCACTAGACATACTCTCATGGTTATCAGTGATATTATAAACTTTCTAGTATATTCTTTTTTTTTTTTTTTTTTGCTGAGGCAATTGGGGCTAAGTGACTTGCTCAGGGTCACACAGCTAGGGAATGTTAAGTGTTTTGAGACCAGATTTGAACTCAGGTCCTCCTGACTTCAGGGCTGGTGCTCTATCCACTGCACCACCTAGCTGCCCCTATAGTTATTCTTGATGATTTTTTCTTAATTTCTTCTGCTTCTGTAAAATCAATACCATTTTTATCTTGAATCTTTGCCTTGATATCTTTAATTTTCTTGAAGATATCCCTTTGTTTTTCCCATTCTATTGTTTTCTTCCATTTCTTTGCATTATTCATTTAAGAAAACCTTTTTTTTATCTTTCTTGGTTATTCTTTGAAATTCTGCATTCATTTGGGGAAATTTTTTTTTCTTTCTCCTTTATCCTTTGTTTTCCTATTTTCCTCAATAATTTCTAAAACCTTAGCAGATAGCCATCTTTTTTGCTTTCTCTTTTTCTTTAGAATATGTTTTTTTGCTACTTCATGCACAATACTGTGAGCCTCTATCCACAATTCTTCAGGCTGTGTACCAAATCTAATACCTTAAGTCTTTTAATTGCTTCTACTTAATATTCAAAGTGCTATTATTTAGGTCATACATATACAATCTGATAATTTTGCCTACTTTATTCAATTTAGATCTGAATTTTGAATTAAGAAGCTCATGATCTGTGCCATAGTCAGCTCCAGATTTTGTTTTAATGACTGTATAGAGTTTCTCCACCTTGGGATAGAAAGTATATAATCAATCTATATTGACCATCTGGTGATGTTCATGTGTAAAAGTGTTGTAGAATAAATGTTATAACCAGTAAGTTATCTTGACAAAAATGCCATTAGCCTCTGTTCAACTCCATTTTGTACTCCAAGGCCAAACTTGCCTATTATTCCAATTATCTTTTGGTTTCCTATTTTACCATTTCAACACATCATGAAGAGTAACATCTGTTTTTGTTTTGTTTTGTTTTGTTTTTTTATTTCTAGATGTTGTAGGTCTGTATAGTAGTGATCAATTTTGGTCTTTTCAGTATCAGTGGCTGGAGAATAATTTTATATTATTATGATGTTGAATAGTTTGTTTTGGATTTAAATAAATATCAATATGCTATTTTTGAAATTATATACCAATACTGCTTTTCATATCTTTTTATTGTCTATAAAAGATACTATTCTTCTAAAGGACTCTTTCTGTAGTATATGCAATGATCACCTGAATCAAATTCGTCCATTCACTTATACCAATGAAGCTGATATTTAATCTTTCCATATCCTGTTTAAATATATCTGGCTTACCTTGGTTCACAGATGTTATATTTGGATTCTTACACAATATTGATTATTTAGAGCATTGAATATGACTTTCATCATTAGACAAATCTGCAGCTGAGCTTCATTTTTACTTTGATCCAGCTACTTCACTACTATTGGACTTACTTGTAGTTGTCTTCCACTCTTTCCTAATAGAGTATTGGCCACTTTCTGACCTGAGGGCTCATCTTCCAATGTCATCTCTTTTACCATTTTACCATTTTACTACTTTCCATTAGGTTTTATTGACAAAGGTACTGTATTGCCATTTCTTTCTAAAGTAGATCATCTTTAGTTAGAACTCTTTGTCTGTCTTGGGTAATCCCACATTGCACTGAGCATAGTTTCATTGAGCTACACACAAGCTCCTTCTCCACAATAAGATAATGATATAGGTTGGAAAGGAAGAGGAATTACCATGACCCAAGATTAGCCCTTTAGAGCTTAAAGATTTCAGAATCTGACCAGCTTTTCTCCTCCTTTGTTGTATTTATACTCTTGAATCCATCTTTATAATATGGTAAAAGGAACACAATTTGAGGTATTAATTTAGGCACTTCATCCTCTGAGAGCATATAGTAAAGAAGGAAGGATGGATAAATGCATAGAGAAATCCTGAGATTTAACCAAGGAAAACCCTTCTATATGTACAAGTTATCAAATTCCATCCCATCCTTCCCAACCAGCTGCTTTCACAACTATTCTTACTATCTCAATAATGCTCCATCCCTATTTATTGGTTGTCTATGAACACACCCATGTTTCTCACTATTCACACCTCAAAAAACCCTTATCTGATTGTTTCATTCCAGCTAGTAACCATCTGATAACTTTCCTTTTCATTTTAAACTTGAGAAGGCAATTTATAATCAGTATCTCTACTTCCTTTCCTCTCAATTCTCTTCTTAACTCTCTGAAATCCAACTTCCAACCTCATTATTCAACTGAAATTATTCTTTCCAAATTTACCATTGTTCATTTAATTGGCAAATCTAATGACCTTTACTCAGTTCTCATTTTTCTTAACATCTCTGCAGTCTTTGACACTGTTGATCTCATTTTTCTCATTAATACATTTCAGGTTTTTGTAACCCTGCTTCCTAATTTCTAGTATGACAAATTTTGACATATATATCTACATACATATATATATGTGTGTGTCTGTATATGTGTATATATATACATATATACATATACATATATGTGTGTGTATATATATACATATATACGTATATAAAAGCTACATAAACAAAAAATTTTGAGGGCCTCAGTAATTTAGAAAACTACAGAGAATCCTATGGCCAAAAATTTGAATACTGCTTAACCTAGCAAATATACCTAGCAAATACTGAACAAGTTCCTGCTTATTCTTTTTGATAGTCCACCTTTCCCAGTGATAATAATTAAACAAATAGATCTAATTTATTTGATATTACTCCATAGTCCAAGACAAGCAACATAGTATAGAAAGCTGGTCTTGTAACCATAAAGAGCACTAAGAAAACATAAAAGCTTCCTTCATAAAATAATGCGTATAAGGAAAACTGGCAGGGAGGGTATGGGGAGAATAGCATTATATAATGTGAGATATGTAGATAATACTTAAATACACTTAGAATAACAAATGTAAGTATGCATGGTATTGAAATGGTCACTTCCCTATCATTAAATGTAAGCTCTCATGTTTACAGGTTTTCACTAAATATACTCATTGTCCCTCCAGAAGATTTCACTTGACAATTATTGCATTTTTTTTTTCTTTTCTAGGTACTGGATGTCACAGATAAGGGAACAATTCTGACCATTTGTTGACAGGCCTATTAGTAATTGCACATTGTGAATGAGTAGTTGAGCCTTTCACTACTGTCAAAAAAATTAGTTACAAATGTTTTCCTCTTGTGTGAATGTATAAATCAATGAACAACAATGAAGCTAATTCATTTTTAAGAGAGCAATTTTTACTAATCTAAAAGGATATTTTCTTAATTATTCGTTGTTCTTTTGGCAAAGTGATATAAATGGAGATAAAGTGAAAATAGCAAATGATGGTAGCATCCTGATAAAAGATGGAGAAAGCTCACATTAAAATAAGAACTTTTCTTTATAGACTAAATGGATAAGGGCTATATCTCTGAAAATTCTCTAAATTCATGTCAGCCACTCCCTTTCTGAGATTTATAACCTTTCTGGAATTGCTTAGATAATGGAGAAAGCTAAATAACTTGCTCATGAACTCCCTGATATACATGTTAGTCAATCACTGAACATTTACTAGGTGTTTACTGTATGTCAAGCATTACGCTAAGTGCTGAGAATATAAGTATAAAGAAAGACTAGGTAGAACAGTGAATAAAACTCTAGGCCTTCAGTCAAAAAGACCTCAATTCAAAGGGTCACACAACTAGGAAGAAAGCCATATACACCCTCAGACACTTCCTAGCTATGTGACCCTAGCCAACTTGTTAAACTTTGCTTGCTTTACCTGTAAAATGAGCTGTAGAAGAAAATGATAAACCACTGCAATAACTTTATTAGCAGTAACTTTATCAAGATCTGCAAACAGGGTCACAAAGTCGGAGATGAACCCACTGAACAACAACCAATGGAAAAAAAAAACATTTTCTGTTCTCAAGGAGTTTACCTTCTAATGGGAGAAAATGATACATAGAAGGAAATTAAAATGGCCAGTTGGGCAAAGCGATCTCACAGTGAAGGGTGGCAGAGGAAGTCTTTTATAGAGATGTGGTAGAAAAATCTCTGAAGTGCCAAATGAAGAGGAATAATAGATTTAAACAGGTTTTCCCGTCTTCAAGGTCAGCTTTTTGTATTATATGCTGCCTCTCATGGATTATGAGTAATATTGACTAAATTAAATCTATGTGCTTAATTATTATGCCAAATTTAATCTAATACATTTTCACTCACTTGGACATACATACATACACATATTTATACAAACACACACACACACATTCTTATTTATGGCTCCTCCTGATAATCCCTGTTGCTAACTGTATAGACAGCTTTTAAACTCTTATTAAAGTCTGAAATGATACTAAATCTTTTAGGATATGCCTAACAATTCATATACTTACATATATTAAAGTGAATGGTATATATCTGATGATAAAATTAGATAGATACACAGATAAATAGGTATCTGATAGTAAGGTTGCCAATTAACAGAGAGAATAATCGAGTCAAAAGTAAAAGTGAATCTCAATTTCCCGCATATGTTGCAAAGAAACTAGAGTGGGAACCTACAAAGAGAGGTGTGTGGGTTTTTTTGGTTTGTTTGTTTTGGTTTGGTTTGGTTTGGGTAGCAGTCACTTAAAACCTATTTTACTGCTGAACAGTCAGGAATGACCTTCTCCATTTCTGACTTTGGCCAATTGGGTACTTAGGTAATCTGTAACTCCCTGCTCTGGGAAGTTCACCATATTAGTGCCGGACTTCTTAAGGATGTGTAATCAGATTTAGCCATAATACATCTCAAAATCCCAAATTCAATATATCCACCCGTCTCTGCTTTCAATAGTAAAAGGCATTAAAGGTATATGCAATCAAATTGGTCTACCTGAAGAGATAGTGTCTTTTAATGTTTCTCTTCTGTGCTACATATAGTTCAGTTTATAATAAACACAAAAAGGTCTTCACATCAGTAGAGAATATAAACAAACTGAATAAATGTCCCCCTTCCCCATATTCTATTAGGGAAAATGAATTATTCCATAGCAGGTTCAAAAATGCCCCAAAGGAAAACAAAATGGGGGAGAGAGGGAGTGAAAGGATAAGGGAATATAGGAAAATTTAAATTGAAAATTTGAAGGTTCAATAATGGATATTTTTCTTCATGTATAATATTTCTAACCATTCTACTAAAGATATATCTCTTTCAAGTGATATAAGTAAATTAGAGGAACGTAATGTAGTTTACCTCTCAGACCTATGGAGATGGAATAAATTTATGTCCAAAGAACTGGAACTCTTAATTGAACACCAGATAAATAATTTTGACTATATTAAGTTAAAAAGTTTTTGTACAAATAAAACCAATGCAGTCAAGATTAGGAAGGAAGCAATAAATTGGGAAATCATCTTTACATCTCTAAAATATATAGAGAATTGTCTCATATTTATAAGAATTCAAGCCATTCTCCAATCGATAAATGGTCAAAGGATATGAACAGACAGTTTTCAGAGGATGAAATTAAAACTATTTGTAGTCATATGAAAAGGTGCTCCAAATCACTATTGATCAGAGAAATGCAAATTAAGACAACCCTGAGGTACCATTACACACCTGTCAGATTGGCTAAAATGACAGGAAAAGATAATGATGAATTTTGGAGGAGATGTGGGAAGGCTGGGACACTTATACATTGTTGGTGGAACTGTGAAAGGATCCAACCATTCTGGAGAGCAATTTGGAGCTATGCTCAAAAAGTTGTCAAAGTGTGCATACCCTTTGACCCAGCAGCATTTCTATTGGGCTTATATCCCAAAGAAATCATAAAGGAAGGAAAGGGCCCCATATGTTCAAGAATGTTTGTGGCAGCCCTTTTTGTAGTGGCTAGAAACTGGAAACTGAATGGATGCCCATCAATTGGAGAGTGGCTGAATAAATTATGGTATATGAATATTATGGAATATTATTGTTATGTAAGAAACAACCAGCAGGACGATTTCAGAGAGGCCTGGAGGGACTTGCATGAACTGATGCTGAGTGAAATGAGCAGAACCAGGAGATCATTATACACGGCAACAACAATACTATATGACGATCAATTCGGATGGACATGGCTCCCTTCAACAATGAAATGTTTCAAACCACTTCCAATTGTTCACTGAAGAAAGCCATATAAACTCAGAGAGAGGGATGTGAAATGTGGACCACAACATAGCATTTTCATGCTCTCCATTGATGATTGCTTGCATTGTGTTTCCTTTATCTGATTTTTTTTCTTGTAGATAGGATTTTTCTTGCAGAACAATGATAAGTGTGGAAATATGTATACATATATTCGAATTGTCAAGTATTTTAACATACTTAACATGTAGTGGACTTCCTGCCATCTAGGGGAGGGGTGAGGACTGGGGGTAAAATTTGTAATGGAATGTTTTGTAAAGATCAATGCTGAGGAACTACCCATACATATGTTATGCAAATAAAAAAAATTTAAAAAAAAGAAAGAAAATGTCTGGGGAAACTTAACCTTGTGACTGCTGCATACTGGGTGCTTATCATTGTTCAGTAGCTTTCATTATGTCTGAGTCTTTGGGACTCTGGGGTTTTCTTGGTAAACACATTAGAGTGGTTTGCCATTTCTTCCTCCAGCTTATTTTACAGATGAGGAAACTGAAACAGACAGGGTTAAGTTATGTACTTGAGGTCACACAGCTAAGTAAGTTTCTGAGGCAGAATTTGAACTCAGAAAGAAAAGTTTTCTGGATGTAGGCTCTATTCAAGGGACAAATAATAGGTGCCTAATAAATGTTTATTCATTGATTAAGATAAAAAAAGATATATATCTCTTTCTATTCAAATATTCCAATAATGCATCTTACCCTGATTTTTCATTCTTCCTCTATAGCTAGGTCACAGATACATAACACAGTGGATAGAGACTAATAATGGAGTCAAGAAGATCAAAGTTGAAATTCAGCCTCAGATACTTACTAGCTATGTGACTTTGCACAATATGCTTAACTTAATGTTCTAGTGTCTTAGCACATAAGACATGACATAGTTATTTAGTATATATACTTCTATTGGATACACATACATACACATATAGACATATCTCTTGGCTTTAACACATATATACATATGTACATATCTGGTAAAAGTACATTTATAATAGGTAAAAGTTATGATATAATAATAAAATAATTTAAATATTGCTTTAAGTTTTTCAAAATGCATTATGAATATTATCTCAGTCGATTATCTCATAACCTTATGGATTAGGTACTATTTTTATTTTTTATATAGGTGAGAGGCAGACAATGCATTAAATGATTTACTAGGGTCACAAAGGCAGTAAATTTCTGAGGCCATATTTTGAAGTCAAGTCTTCCTGACTCCAGTCCCAGCTTTCTATCCACTTAGAAATCCAATGATATCTATGTATCTCATGTAATTATATGTGTATATGTATATATGTAAATAAACACATATATGGAGATATACAGGTATATAAATACATACATACATATACACATATGCATGTTTGAATTTCAAGAGTCCTGACTTTTGTAACACTTCTCTCCCCCTACTCTTTTCCTGTACTTCCTTACCTTACTCCCTATCCCTCAGATTAATGAATAGATCACCATCAATCCTGAGGATATGAGTCGATACCCTCTCAGGGCAAAAAACTAACTCTAATAGAATTCTTTAGAAAGTAAGGTCAGAAAACTTCCAAGTTCACTTAGCTCCTACCTTTTTTTGCTGCTTATTGTTTTTCCAATTATTTTTCAGGTTTATGTTGGATGCCTAGTACATTTCACAAAATGGCTCTTTATGGGGAATGTTGAAATATTTTCCTATCTTTAGTAAATTATTATTTCAGGCTAAATGTAACTGGCAGCCTGCAAGTGTTAATGAAGCTTGTAAAGGTGTCTTAGAACAAAACAAGCAACCTATAACTGAGCAAATCTGTCTTTTTGTATCATAAAACACATAAATGCTGCATACTCATAATCATTCTAATCTAGTTAAAGTCATCAGTAGTGTGTGTATTCTGTGTAACCATCAAGTCCTCCTCCAAAAATTGTCTATGCAGTTTATAGAGTTGTTTTTTGTCAGTGGTACCTACTTAGTTATCTTATAAGGAGGACAACTGGTTCACACTACATTTTTCCCTAACTATAAATTGTGTTCCTAGAAATATTTCTGGTGTGTTTGCAATATATGAATACTTTTCACTAACCAAAAACTAAATTTTTTTCTGAAAATTCATCATAATTAAGAATCTTGCTTTCAGTAGTATTCAAGAATCATAATCGAATGTACCTGCTGACTGTCTGTCTAACTAGGTTCCTGGAAATTGACTATATAAATGACAGTCTCAAAAACCAGTGAAGAGAGGAGGGAAGTTAATGAAGTATTTTGCAAATATTGGCTAAGACATAGAACCCCTTAAAACAAACTAATGTGCAATTTAAAGAGTATGCCAAAGGAGAATAGTTTACAAAACAATGAGATGAAACTGAAAATCCTTCAAAATGTTTGATTTTCTTCTTTCTTCTAGGTTTAAGGAGAAAAGAATGTTTTGCGAGTAATACTTCTGCTTCAGAAATGACAGGTACCTCTTCTGGCAATCAGCATCATTTTTATTTTTGAATTCCAGAAGCAAATAAGCAACTCTAAGTAATGGGTAAGAAAGAATAACTTTATATGAAAAGCATGAGCACATCAATAAGGCTAAATAAGCAAAACTTTATGATTCTGTCAGTGTTGGAACTTTCTGTACCAAGATCATAACTCTTAAGTTAGTAGATAAGTCTTAGGGAATTCCCTGAAGTTATGATAAAGGATAATTGACTTGCCCATGGTTAGTTACACAGTCAATAATGATGAAAACATGTTTAAACATGTTTTTTCCGGATTCCAAGTCCAACATTCTATTTATTCTGCCAAATTGTGCCACATCATCAGTGAGAGAACTACTTAATTTTTAAAAGCATTTATTAAAAGCTTACAATATTGAAGGTATTCTCCTAAACCCTAGGGATGCAAAAACAAGTAAACAAGATAATCCTTTCATCTACTAGCCCCTCAATTTTTAATCTAATTGGGGAAAACATCACATAAAAGAAACTCAAAAGGGGGAAGGAGAAAAAAACAGTGGCAGCATATTTTGGAAATGACTAAAAATTAATGTAACAACCAAAAGTAAGAAGTTTCTCCTCAAAATAAGCCTAAGCATCTCTCTTTGTGACTCCAATTAGTTACTTCTGGTTCTACCCCCAAGGAATTGTGCAAAATAAGTCTAAAATTTCTTCCACATGTAAAATCTTTAATAAATTTCAAATCAGGTATAATTTCCCCTTTTAATATTCTTTTCTTCCTGCCAAATATTCCCATTTTTTTAAAGATGTCCTCATATGGTATGCAGTAAGTTATAATCAAAAGAACACTAGGTTTGCATGCTGACTGTGCATGTGTAATGCCACGCAGTTTACTTCTCAGCCTCAGTATTCTCATTTTTAAAAGGAAGGAGTTCAAATAGATGACTTGTTGTTTTTATTAAGTTCTAATAATAATATGGACCATGAAAAAACTGCTACTAGATAAATGGGTCATTAGTTTTCCTAGGAGAAACTAATGGAATTTTTTTATGCACCCAAAGGCAATATCAATTATCATTTTAAGAGATAGTTGATTATCTCTCCTTACAGTGCTCATATTGAATACAAGCAAAAGAACCAATGAGAATATAAATTACAACTTATATCCAATATTTGTGGCAGAGGATTAAAAAATACAGAAATTTTATCAATAACTTTGAAAGATATTTTAAACCAATGACTATTTCTTTTCAAGATTATTGTCACCTTTCAGCAATCAAAATGTCCACATAACAAATGAAGAGTAATTTGCCTCTGCCAGATAACTATGGTGGATCAGACACAAGCAGCAGTGGGATGAGAAATGACATTATGCAGAAGGTTTGATATTCAGTAAATTCCATATAAAGATAAATATAAGGGAAAGTGATACAAAATGAGTTGTAAAATATAGTTCAGCATTGAGATGTTAAAAAAAAAAAAAGTCAAACATGCAGGGAAGGGTCCCAGATGTGCAAAAATGTTTGTGGCAGCCCTTTTTATAGTGGCTAGAAACTGGAAACTGAATGGATACCCATCAATTGGAGAATGGCTGAATAAATTATGGTATATGAATGTAATGGAATATTATTGTTCTATGAGAAATGATCAACGGGATGATTCCAGAGAGGCCTGGAGTGAATCAGCTGAGTGAAATCAGCAGAACCAGGAGATCATTGTACATAGTAACAATAAGACTATACGATGATCTATTCTGAAGGACATGGTTCTCTCCAACAGTGAGATGTTTCAAACCAGTTTCAGCTGTTCAGTGATGAAGAAAGCCATATACACCCAGAGAGAGATCTGTGGGATCTGAGTCTGGACCACAACATAGCATTTTAACACTCTCTATTGATGTTTCCTTGCATTATGTTTTCCTTCTCAGGTTTTTTTTCCCTTTCCTATACAGCAAGATAACTGTATAAATATGTATACACATATTCAATCTGTTAAATATTTTAACATAATTAACATGTATTAGACTTCCTGCCATCTAGGGGAGGGTGAGAGGGGTAGGAGGGAAAATTTTGTAACAGAAAGCTTTGCAATGGTCAATACTGAAAAATTACCTATGCCTATGTTTTGCAAATAAAAAGCTTTAACAAAAAAAGTCAAAAGCCTTTAGACAACAAAAAAATTAACAAACATATGATAAAAATTCATCATTAATTCACTTCTATTCAATTTAACAATTGTTTCTTAAATGCTTACATATATGAGAAGGAAAATAAAGCAAGAAGCAAACAAGAACAAGCAAAAAAACTAAAATTGGCAATACTTTAACAATTAAGATACTCATGAAGAAGTCATTTCTGGATCAGCTCTGTTCTCAGACCTTTGACTTGCTAAAGTAAAAATCAAAATCTCTAAACCAACCTAGAAAAAAGTGATAATTATAAAATACTGTATACAATTTAAAACAGCCCCAATATAGCCTTTTAAATGATCTATTGACTTAAAAACATAACAAAAATTTATGTGATCCTGCCAAAGCAGTTCTTAGGGGAAGTTTTATATCTCTAGATGCTCACATGAATAAAACAGAGAAAGAGATCAATGAATTGAGCATGTAACTAAAAAAACTAGAAATTAAAATTAACCATTAAAATACAAAATTTAATTAAAATTAAAAATATAAAATTAGAAATTCTGAAAATCAAAGGAAAAATTAATAAACTTGAAAGTAAGAAAACTATTGAACTAATAAATAAAACAGTAAGGTTTATGAAAAACCAAGTTATCTACAGTCATATGGAAAAATGCTCTAAATCACAATTGCTTAAAGAAATGCAAATTAAAGCAACTCTGAGGTACCATTTCACACCTCTCAGATTGGCTAAGATGACAGGAAAAGATAATGATGAATGTTCACTGTGGGCAAACTGGAACACTAATTCATTGTAATGGAGTTATGAGCTGATCCACCCATTTTGGAGAGCAATTTGAAATTATGCACAAGGAACTATAAAAAACTGTGTATATTCTTTCATCCAGCAGTGTCATGGTTGGGTCTGTATACCAAGGAAGTCATAAAGCAGAGAAAAGGACCCACATGTGCAAAAATGATTGTAATAACAATTTTTGTAGTGGCAAAGAACTGGAAATTGAAGGGATGGCCATCAATTGGGGAATGGATGAATAAGTTATGGCATATGAATGTAATGTAAATTATTCTTTAAGAAATAATGAGAAAGTTAATTTCAGAATAGCCTGTAAAGACTTACATAAACTTATGCTGAGTGAAGTGAGAACACTGTAAACAGTAACAGTAAGATTATACAATGATAAACTATGCTTGACTTAGCTCTTCTCAGCAATGCATTGATCCAAGACAAATCCAGTAGACTTGAGATGGAAAATGTCATCTGCATCCAGAGAAAGAATTATGGACACTGAATGCAGGTCAAATCATATTATTTCTACCTTTTGAAAATTTATTTGCTTTTTCTTTCTTGTGGTTTTCCCCTTTTGTTCTGATTTTTCTTTTACAACATGACTATGGAAATGTTTTTTTTTAAATGATTACACATGTATAATCTATATCAGATTGCTTGGTATCTTGGAGAAAAAAAGATGTAAAGAAGGAAGGGACAAAAGAAAATTTGGAACTCAAAATCTTATAAAAATGAATGTTGAAAGTTATCTTTACATGTAATTAGAAAAATATATACTACTGGAAAAATAAAAAGCTAATAAACTAGAGATTATTTTTTCTATCACCTATTCCTAGAAAAAAAAAAAGCCAAAATAGGAATTAAAGCCAAAGAGAACTCTAGGAGGCCCCAGAGACTATCTCAGCCATAAATCATTTCATCCTTTTACCAAACCAAGAGCAACCATTCTCATCACCAATTTAGAGTAAAAGCCCATTATTAAATCTTACAAACAGTAAAAATCAGTGAAGAAGAAAAGCCTGAATAAATTTTGATATAAAAAATATGAGACCAAACTGATTTAGAAGATTTAAGAAACATTTATAGATGAACCTGGAAGACAACAAAACAATGAAAATGAAACAAATTTTTCATCTTTGTATAATAATACAGACTCATCTTCAATAATAGTGGAAGAGTTAAATTTACATACTTACAAAACCATATATGTGGGAATGGAAATATCAAGTAAATGGATAAAATGAAGTAAGGAAAATCACCTAGATATGATCTAATCTTCCAGTCGTAAAGCCACATTTATTGTCTTTCATCCCCCACCTACAATAAAGTGTTGTATGTGTTTTGCTTTGGCTTTTTAGCTGATAACCAGAACTCCCTCTACTGTTTCTTTGAATCTCAGGTATAGAAGCTAGCTGATGACTCTGAATATTTTTCATCTAGATACTCCATATAAATAATGACTTTCCCCAAGTTCTCTTACTTGAAGTTGAAATTATGAATCAACTTTTAGAAAACCATAAGAGGAAAAGAATGAATGAAGAATTTATATTTCCAAAATTATAACATGAAATTATATAGGCAGACCATTGATTTAACCCATCAGTACATAGATATCAGACAAGCACTATAGATTGCAATAATCTGAATTCAAAATTAAATAGAATTTCAGCCTAAATTTTATTTAAGAAGTTGCACAGTTTCAGTAGTTCTAATAGTTCTAACCTAATGCAAACTTCATAAATTTTAATATCTATATTGTCCTACTGACAATTTACAATATAAATCATACAAAAGCAAAATCTACAATGAATCAAAAATCGTGAGTCACCTTAAAGCTAACAATGAGGTACAAGGTAAAGAGAATCATGTTGCCAAAGAATTTTCATGTGCAGAAGTGGCATAAAAGAAGTAGTCAAGGAAATATAGGATTAGAAAAATAAATGGCCAAGAATAACAGGTAGCACAAGTCTCCACATAATTCTAAAAGTTTGGAGCCTGCTTAATGATGGATAAACCATCCTTAGATATGCATTTGTTAAAAAATGTAGATTGATTGGAATCTTCATGTATATTTCAAAAATTTGACCCTCAAACAAATACAAAGCACTTTAAGATTGGCTATAGGAGAGTCATCAAAAATCATCTCAATAAAGTATATCATCACAATAAGTGATGTAGTGAAATTTTAAATTAATTTTTAAATAAATTATTTAGATGCATTATACTGAACTATTCAGAAGACACGATGCTTCTGCTTCATACAGAATAACACTGAATATTCACCAAAACAACCAAGTCAATCAACCAATTTGTCACTTTAAGGCAAAAATTAAATGAAATTATTATTTTACTGAACTGGCCATTTCATTTGATTCAATCCAGTTAAACAAACACTAATGTCCTATGTACTAATCACTTTTAAGTGATGGACTTTATTAACAATTCAGCTATAGCATTAAAATAATAATTAAAATGTATGTAGTGCTCTAAGATATTCAAAGCACTGTATATGTGTGAAACTTCATTTGATTCTCTCAATTAAACTCTGAAGTGGGTGCCATAATCATATCCTCATTTTATAAAAATAAGACTAGGTTTAAGTTCACTTAGAGTCACAAAGCTAATGTGGGTCTGAGAAAGCACTGGAACTTGAGTTTTCATAACTCCAAATCCCCAAGTCTATCCAGTATTTCACATAGGACAGCAGTAAGAATATTCTTATTGAATTGTATCACTATCAGGCCACATCTGGAATATCACATTGAAATCTAAGCAAATTGTTAAGGAATTAATTGTTAAGGAACTAAATTGTTAAGAAAGAAGTTATTTTGAGGAGGGTAACCAATATAATGTAGGTCTTCAAGACCATGCCATTTGAGGATTGGTTAAATAAATTTGTAATATTTTTACTGTGGAATATAAAATCTTGAGAAATGAGAGTTCTCCTTAAATATTTAAACAGCTATCCTTTAGAAGTGGTATTAGACTTATTTCACTTCTCCAGTGACCTAAAGAATAAGAAATAGACTTTACAGAAGTTGAACCAGGTTTCCTAAGAAGAAAAACTTCTAACACATAGAACTGTCTCAAAGCAGAATGAAATTAGTAGCTTTCTACCAATTAAACATTTTTGGGTAAATGCTGGATGGTCACTTTTAAAATATTTTATTGAGAGAATTTGTGTTGGAGCATGATCTCTTTAAGTATTGTGCATGCGTGCGTGTGTGTGTGTGTGTGTGTGTGTGTGTTTTCCCCTCACAGTTCTGTGATTCTCTGGTCTTGAACTTAATAGACCTATTTAACAACCAAACTAAAATCTATATATATATAGATATAGATATAAATGTATGTACATATATGTATATATAATAGTTAAAGCTGGAAGGGAACATAGAGATCATTTGATCTTTACACATAACAAAAGTAATATTCAGAAAGATTAAATCACTTAAAGAAGGTCATGCAGATAGTGAAGGACAAAGCTGGAATTTAAACCCAAGTCTTCTGACAACAAATACAGCATTCTATGCACTCTAACATACTCTCTCTAAGAAGAGAAATAAAATAATTATTCAGGGTATAAATACTTTCCTTTGAAATAGCAATAATTGAAGTCAAAGAGTTTGCTTTTATTTTTCATTTTTTTACTATCTGAATTATTTTGATAAAAAGTTATTTACTACAAAGAAACTAAAAAGAACAATAAAGTAGTTCTTTACTTATTCATAGCTAAGAAAAAACATTGACATCAACCCAAAATATAATGATGCTATGAGGAAGGAAATTTGTGGGATAGAAAGCACTATATGTGAACATGTTTATGTGATATGTATGTTTATATATATATATATACATATATATACATACAAACACAAGCATGTATATTTGCATATTATATATATATATATATATATGTGTGTGTGTGTGTGTGTATGTATGTATGTATGTATGGAAGAGCTATCAGTATTATTTTTATGGGATATTTGGGATGTCCAAAGGGGACTAGCATCTCTGGTTTGAAGTCTTGTTAAGTCTTTTTTTATTGTAGTAAGTTTATTTGTTTCTTTTAATACATATTGCTTTATGAATCTCACTGTGAGAGAAAAAACAGAGCAAAAAGAAAAAAAAACTTGGGTTAAAAGAAAAAAAAAGAAAAAAAGAAGTGAACATAGCATGTGTCGATTTACATTCACTCTCCTTAGATCTTTTTTTCTGGATGCAGATGATATTTTCTGTCCAAAGTCTATAGGGACTGCTTCAGATCACTGAACTGCTGAGAACCAAGTCTTTCATAGT
>JAJPUD010006382.1:0-13079 GCA_023553655.1 Myrmecobius fasciatus
CAAACACAAGAATGTAAGTGCCCTACCTAAGGTAACTTTTAGGAAACCACCAAACCCTGTGCTTTTTCCACAATACCCCACTGACCTAACCGTCAACCTCCCCTATCATACTTTGCCATTTTCTACTCTAAGTAGGAACAGTGAAAGTTTAAAAATTGGTTTAGAACATTTTTTGTAGCAACAAAGAATTGGAAAATGAATAGATGTCCATCAATTTGAGAAAGACTATATAAGTTATGGTGTATGAAAGTACTAGATTATTGGGCTATAAAAAATGATGAACAAGCTGATTTTAGAAAGGCCTGGAAGGATTTACTGATGCTGAGCGAAACAAGAACCAGGAATATATTGTACACAGCAAGATTATGCATTGACTTGAATAACTATGAAAATTTTGTTTTATCAGCTTTTCAGTGATCCAAGGCTATCCCAATAAATTTGGATGGAAAATGCCATCTGCATGCAGAGAGAGAACTATGGAAACTGAATGTAAATCAACACATTCTATGTTCACTTTTTCCCCCTTTTTTCTCTTGTGGCTTTTCCTTTTTGTTGATTTTTCTCTTTCAACATGATTCATAAGGAAATGTATTTTAAAGAATGAATGTACATGTATAGCCAGAGAAAAAACAAAAATTAAAAAAAAAAAAAAACTCCTGCTTTATGATAATCTGTTACATCACAAAATGGGCCTGGGGAAAGAATTTTGTACATCTTAAATCATTATAAAAACATGAAATATTGGTATACTTGGTGAACTTTTTATAGCCAGGACAAAATCACTGAAAGTATCAGTTAAATATGAGATTTTCATCTGCTTAAAATTTCTTAATTTGTATAAGAATAGCTAAGGTAAGAAAAACTCATTAACAGAAGACTGATCAATGGAAAGTGAATATTTTTAACCACAGCTAAATCTGTCTAGTGAAATGTAAAAAGTCTTAAGAACTGTTAGTCTTAACTAGTCCTTATTTAAGGAATTTCTATCCTTAACAAAAATCAAATGCAAGTATTACATTAAAAGCAATTAAAGACTACCTTTGGGGCAATAATAGGAATAAAAAAGTTATAAGATGCAGCTATTTTTATGAAAAGTGTCTACAGTGTTTTCCCAAAGGCAAACTTAGTGTGCACCTTAGATAATTTTAATGGGCACTTTAATGCATCTTATTAATTAGGGAGATATAATAATCACATCAATAGGACTATTCCTGTAGTGTTAATTGTAAAGGAGGAAGAATAAAGAGAGAACTGGGAGAGGAACTGGGGGATAGATGAGTATTGTTTGATATCCCATTGCCATAGGATACATAGGAACCTTGTATACCCTTTCCTATAATGAAACAAAAATAAGTTTATATTATTCATTGGAAAGGAAAGATTTTGAGTCCCTGCTGTGAAAGCCCTATCCCAAACCACATCAACTTTTAGATGGCAGCATAACCCTCACTGGCTTTCCTTAGTTGGGCATATTTAGAACTTCAGATGTCCCTTTTAACTTCCAAATATATCAGCTGACCTTTCTTATGCCTCATACACATTTCTTCGGCAGAAACAGGACAGTGAGCTATTTGATAAAATATGTTGTTAATGGGAAGACATGAATATCAAACTTCAGCACCTGTTTGGCAGTCTGATGTTGAAAACTCAGTTTAGAGGTAGAAGATAAATTATATGGATCTTCTTGGACAATTTTCCAGGACCCTCAAGCAACCACTTAGCCCCACTGTAAGAAATACATTCATTAAGTCTCTCTTGCATCCAATTCCAGATGAAGGTTCTACAGAAGCCACAAGAGAGTATATCCTTTAACTGATTTTGTTTCCAGGTTATAGGAAAGGCTCCAAGATGGGTCATCAATGACTCCGGCACAGGAAATCATGCAGAGGCAAAGCCAAAGCCCCAGACAGAGAAATCCCCAAAGTATCTGCTATACAGGCAGTTGCCATGGCAAATTCCCGGTGCTCATCCTGAGTCTAGAAAGAGTAAAGGAGAGATCAATCAAAAGAATCCCAATTTCCTCCCCCTCCTCCCCCACTATTGCTTTACCCTCTTACTTCTTAGGGTCAGGGACTAAGTACTCCAGATTCACATAAAACTAAGGAGCAGCACCTGACCACATGATAAATCAGACTTGTGGTGCCCTCAGCCCCTTACACTCTAACAATCTATTTCTTCTCTCTCCCCCTGATTCCCTGTCTTCTCCCAGACCAACCAACTCCTGCTGACCTCAACAGCAATGTTGTGGAAGGTGTTTACATAAGCAGCTCCACCCAAGAATCCCTCATACAAAATGATCAGGAAAACAAGGTAGATGCTAGGAAGGAAACTGAACCACACTGCAGCCATCAGGAAGCCCAGATTCAGGAACTATTTGGGAAGAAGAGCTGGATATTAGTAACAAAATCAATGAGTTAGGGAAGGGCATAACTCTCAAAGAGAAAGGGCAGACCCTAATAATAAACTTCAATAGGATTCTCAGAGCTAGAAAAAAAGAAAGGGTTAAACAAAAGAAATTTATCACTGATCCCAATCTCACACAGCAAAATTTGTAAACCTTAAAAGCACTTTTCCAAAAACAATCTTTTGATGTGGGTAACAAAAGGATTCTTCCATTTTCAAGATAAATAAAAAGGCAGAAAGAAGTCAAATGTCTTTCCCCACAGTTCCACAGCAAGTAACTGGCATAGCTGGTGTCCTGACTCAAAGTTCTGGGCTCCTTTCATTACAACTCCCCAAGTAGGCCTAAGGCTCAGGCTCCTTGCTTTCCACCAATAAGTGTTTCTACAAGTCAAGTGAACAAGGGAAGAATGAAGGGAACAAAGGAGGGATTTCAAGAACCCTACCTGAAGCACTGCCAATATCCAAATGAAACGGAAGTGGCAACAATGAAGGGAGGATCGGGACACAAAAACTCCAGCTTGGTACAGCATCTGATACCTATAAAGAACTAAGTGGTAAAAAGGGCTTCCCTTCTATCTGAACCCACCCTCTTCAGGCAGCGTCCCCCTACTTCCATTCTTACCATCGGTATTGCTGGGCATGGTTCAGAGATGTGTTTCTGAAGAAAAGGAGCTCAAACTAGGTAGAGAAGCAGATTCCAGGGAGTTATGGAGGCCTCCTCCTTACTCCTCTACCCCAACCCTCTGCCATTAATCCCCATGGTCCCTTTTCCCAATTTCCCTCCCTGATATTTTCTTACTCACCAGCCCCTGGTTGATAAAATACTCAGCAAAATAAACCAGAGCCAAGGGGACAATGTATTTCAGGAGACCCTAGAAGGTTCAAAGGTTAAAAGGGTGAGCTTTTGATGCAAAGTTAGATTCAGCTGTAAGCCTGACAGTTTTCTGGGAAGACACTACAGCATCAGTCCCTATTACTAACCCTATCCCCACATGGAAAGTAATAAAACCTTATCCCCTATCCTGTCTTCCCATACCTTGAAGACATTCCACCTGTCACTGAAGGAGAGGCTCAAATTGAAGTTAGGGTCTGCTGGGAAAAAAGAAGTGAATTACAGAGAATTTAGTCCTTTATCCTATATACATGTGTATATATATATATATATATATATATATATATATATATACATATGGGAAGAAAAAATCAAAATGTACATAACAGAAAATCAGTTTCATTTTTTTCTATGCACACTGAAATGTTTATATTTGTTGAAGTTTATTAGTAATAAAAATATATTTTTAAAAAGGAAGTATAAAGGGCTCATAGATTTAGGGCTAAAAGGGACCTTAAAGACCAGCTAATCCAACTGTCTCATTTTATAGCTGAAGAAACCTAGGGGCAGCTAGGAAGCATAGTGGATAGGGTACCAGCCCTGAAGTCAGGAAGTCCTGAGTTCAGACCTCAGACACTTAACACATCCTAGCTGTGTGACCCTGGGCAAGTCACTTAACCCCAATTGCCTCAGCAAAAAAGCAAAAAAAAAAAAAAAAATTAGAAACCCAGAGTTGGAATAAACAATTCAGATTCTCTGATTTTAAATCTCATGCTCTTTTTATCATATTACATAAGAAGTTATCATTTGTCACAATAATTCCTAACTTCAGGCAATGCTTTATCATTGTTTCCCTATATCTGACCTAACGACACACATCCCCTTTCCAAATTCCTGTGAACCAGAGCTTCTTATTTCCATTTACCAAATGAAGAAAGTAAGAGCTCAAGAACCTAAGTGATGTAACCAACATCCGAGAACAAGTCTCTTGGGTTTGGTGAGACAACCAACTCACTCACGAGGTTTTGAGCTCTCTCCTGCTATGAGGGGCTGCTGAGTTGAGGTCTCATCTCTTTGGGAAGCCAAGGAATCAGGGGACTTGAGCAGCAGAAAGTAACTGGAGGAAAGAAAAAGAAGAGGAAAGAGTCTCAAAGTCTCTTCTCTTTCTTTGGCTAATATTCCTTTACCACTCCCCCCAGGAGAGTAGAGAAATTGAAACAGGAAGACACACTCACGTGACCAGAAGAAGAACAGGGATGCCCAGCATAGAGATTAGTGCATTTCCAGGGGAAAGACCGACTAGGGTCAGACCAAGGTAGGACAGGGCCCCCAGTAGCCCTGCCCCACCAGTGCCTGAGGACCACCAGGAAACCACCTCACTGAAGAAGAGAGAAGCAAGAAGAGATGTAGGAGTGAGATAAGCAGGGCTGCTCTATCCCTCACTCCCTGTATCCCCTCAAAAAATAAATCCTTCCTCAGACTCTTTCCCTTTCCCCAATTTACCTGGGGTAAAAGGCAGTAAGGGCTAGAAAGGTTATCTCCCCCAGCCCAGAGGATATACTGGCCAGGACCACACCTAAAGACAGGAAAATAGAGACAGAGAAGAGGTCAGCCTGATAGAACTGTCCAAATCTTTCTCTTCATGTAGTCCTGATCTTGGTTTCATCCTGCTCCAACCTGCCACCCCCAGCCACATCAACTAAACTCTCCTGTGAACTATTCTCCCAACCATATAACTCACCACTGAGACTGGTCATAACTTCCTGGGAAAAGGCAACCAGAAGGAAGCTACCAGCAGCACAGGCCCCACAAAGGATAACTCGAGGGCTAGAAAGGAAGATGATCAGTTAGTCCTCTCCCCCTCCAATTTTAGCCCCATTTAATATGCAAACCATGACCTTTTTTTCTGCCTGATTCCAGCATTCTGCTTCTGTACTACCCCTGACTAGTAATTTGCTCAAGATCATACAATTAGACACAGAGCTGGGACTACTGCCCAGCTCTCAAGACCAGTGTACTTCCATGGAATCACAGGGTGCGGAGCAGAAAGAAACATAAGAGATTATCTGCTCCATTCGAATTTCACAAATGAAGCCTAGACAAACCAAATGACTTATCTAAAGTCACACTAAACTACACTGTCTTCTCTCATTTCCTCCTCTTCATTTCTACCCTACCCCCATGTGCTCCAGACCTGTAGGGCAGCAAGTGAAGACCGAGAGGAGCGAGCAGCTTGATAATGAATGTAGGAAGAATGTCGGCCAGGAGGACAGCCTAGGACAGAAATTATAAGTAAGACTCCATTCTCAACCCTGGGATAACCCAGGGCTAGGGCGCCCTAGACATAAAAAATTATCCTGATGGAGCAGAACAGAGAAAATAAAAAAGGCTGTCTTGTCTGGAGAGGTGGACAGACTTCTTTTTGTTGCCTCAAGGGCAGGACACTTAAATCTAGAGGATCTTAAAAGCAAGATGAAATGGAGGATGGAATAGAAGGGTTTAGGGAATCATAAACAACACTCACAGCTGTGGACACAGCATTGCAATCATATCGAGATGTGCTATTGTGAGGAGTGGGTGTTGGCTCTGGATCCACCTAAATAGAGAAAGAAAAAGTCTCTCTTATCCAATGTTTTAAGAATAACTGATAGAATATTTCAAAGTTTACATTAGAAATTCATCTTCTGTATGATTTCAGAGAGGCCTGGAGAGACTTGCATGAACTGATGCTGAGTGAGATGAGCAGAACCAGGAGATCGTTGTACACGGCAACAACAGTACTATATGAGGATCAGTTCTAAGGGACATGACTCTCTTCAACAATGAAATGCTTCAAACCAATTCCAATTGTTCAGTGAAGAAGGCCATATACACCCAGAGAGAGGGATGTGAAATGTGGACCACAACATAACATTTTCATGTTCTCTATTGAGGTTTGCTTGCATTGTATTTCCTTTATCAGAATATTCTCTCTTATAGATACGATTTCTCCTGAACAAAAAAAATGATGTGTGGCAATAACTATACATATATTCGATTTAAGTATTCTAACATAATTATCATGTAGTGGATATCCTGCTATCTAGGGGAGGGGTGGGGAGTAGGGGGGAAAATTTGTAACAGAAAGCTTTGTAAGGGTTAATGTTTAGAAATTACCCATACATATGTTTTGCAAATAAAAAGTATTAAAAAAAAAAAAAAAAAAAGTCATCTTCTCAGAACAACCTTCCTAAGCAACATTCCCCAACCATGGAGGAAGTAATCTACTCAACATTGGATCTAGAACTAAGGCAAATTGACAATATTGAAGATTGAATGATAAGAACCTCAAACACACGTTTTTATAATTAGCCAAGTCTCAGTATTCCCCTTATCCCAATCTTGACCATTAAGAAGGAGGAGGGATTCATCATACTCTCCTCTCTATTACCCATCCTAATTAATATTCCATATCCTAATGTTTCCTCTGGAACTTTTATTTGAATTATTTTTAATCTATTTTTTAAATTATTAAAGCTTTTTACTTCCAAAATACATATATAATTTTCAGCATTCACCCTTGTAAAACCTTGTGTTCCAAATTTTTTTCTCTCTTCCTGCCACTCCCTCCCCTAGACTTCAAGTAATCCAATATGTGCTAAACATGTACAATTCTTATATACATATTTCTACAATTATCATGCTGCACAAGAAAAATCAGATCTAAAAGGGAAAAAAAATCATTTGATCATTAAGAACATGTCCTTCATATATTACATTTGTACTCTTCTCCCCTTGTTATTGTTCAATTGCTTAGTCATGTCCAAGTCTTCATGATTCCATGTGGGGTTTTCTTGGTAAAGATACTAAAGCAGTTTGCCATTTCCTTCTCCAGTGTATTAAGGCAAACAAAGCTTAAGTGATTTGCTCAGGGTAACATGGCTAGTAAGTATTTGAGACTAGGTTTAAACTCAGAAAGATGAGTCTTTCTAAATCCAGCATAAGTTAATGAATGAATGCTGTAAATCAATGTGGGCTAGTTGGCCTCTATACCCCCCACCCCCACCCCATCATTTCCTCCTCTAAAAGATAAGGATGATCTTTCATTGTCTTGAATACCTACATGATGCTTAAGGTCTCTTCCAATTTTAAACTGAAAACCCTATTATTATCAGTAACTCACGTGGCTGTTATTTTCAGGTGCCTTCTGGTGAGTGAGGATGTCATGTGCAGCACTGAGCATTACCACATAGGAGAAATTGTTGCAAAGACCCAGGAGCCTAGAGGTGAAAAAGGGAAGCAGTAATCAAAAGACAGCTTTCCTCTCTCAACTTCCCCCTGAACCTCTCCTGCTCTCCATTTCTCTCTGACCAGTTTGCACCTCTCACTGCAACTCAGGTATCAAGATTCCACTGCTTACAAAGTATGCCATTGTTTTTCTTCTCTCTCTGTGATCTCTCTCCTCTGTTTTTCCTGTCCTTTTCTCCAGTTTCTCAAAGGTTCAAATGGAATCCCTATTCTTCCACGATGGCTCTGTTAACTACTCTATCCTAAAGTAACTATTTCTTTTTTCTTTTTTCTAATAATAATAGTTTTTTTTTTCAAAATATATACAAAGATAGTTTTCAACATTCACCCTTGCAAAACCTTGTGTTCCAAATTTTTTCCCCTCCTTCCTCCCTCCCTAGGTCCTTTCCACTGGACAACAAATAATCCAACATAGGTTAAACATGTGCAAGTCTTCTAAACATATTTCCACTTTTATCACGCTGAAGCAACTGTTTCATACTTCAACAAGGTAGAGTATTTATCTATCCTATTACTCATTTAATTTTTAGCATATACTGCTTTGTAATATTCTATTACTGTCCTGTAGAATTAAATTCTCAGCTGTACTGCAACAAACTTGGCCAAATTACTTTATTTCTCTGGACATCAGCCTCAACTATAAAAAAGGTTGATTATGTAAAGAAAAGATCTCTAAGATCTAGGTAGAATAGGAAAAGAAAGATTAGAGTTGGGAGACCCAAGTTCTAACTCCAGTTTACTCATCATTCACTAATTTTATAAAGAACTTACTAAGTGCAAAGCACTGCATTAAGTACTGGTTCTGCCATTAAGTTCCTTTATGGATTTTACTTCCCTAATCTATAAAATGAATGAACTGAGTCAAATGAGTCAATCTGCTCTAACATACACAATCTTCAATTGCAATTCAACTTTGCCCATATTTATATTCTATATTGTTTCCCCCTGTTATGATGTAAGCTCTTTGAAAGCAAGAACTGTCTTGCTTTTCTATTTGTATTCTCAAATTTTGCACAGAATAAATGCTACCCCAAAAACTACTCATTCATTCATTCATTCTGTCTAAACATCTAGACTATAAGCTATTTCTGGGTAAAAACTGTTTCTTACACAAGGCATTCTTCACTAGTCCCACTACTCAGTTTCTGTCTTCCTCATCTCTCATCCACTTTATTCCTTCACTCCTCTACTTTTTCTGTTCTTAACCTATCTGTGTCCACATAGCTCCTCTCCACTCAGGTCCTTCCTTTAATTTCTCCCATTTTCACTCACCAAAAACTGAGTAGATTTCTCCAGTGGACAGACTGAACTCCTAGCTGACAAGGCTTGCTAGGAAGAAGCTCCTCTCCTAGGAAGGGAAGGAAAAAAAAGAATCTTCAATTCAATTTAGCAAATATTTATTCAACACCTGTTATATCCTGTGGTGCGCATTTTGCGGGAATAAAAAATTGAGAGGCTGTCCTTAGTCTCATGGAACTTAGTGCCTAAGAGAAAAGCTCTAACATATATAAATATATATATATTTACATAACATACATATATTATTAATATAATATAATATAAATAACCATAATATAAAATAAATGATAAATACACAAGGATACAAAAAAGTATGTGAGGTCTGAAAAATATATATATTTTTAACTATGGGGAATCCAGGAAGGCTTCAGAAAGAAGCCTGGTGTTGGAGAATGAATGGATAGCATTTCCACATGAAGAGTTAAGTAACAAAGAAAGATGCCGAAAATACAAATGTAGGAAAGCATGGGATGTGTGGATGGAGAGAAGTTCACCTCATTCCTCAAACCTCCTCACTGGCAGCTCAGTATTATGAGTTGTAAATGGTATCCATCTGATTAACTAATAGCTGGGCTATTAATTTTATTTTGGCTTTAAAGGTTTATCAAATGCTTTATAAGCATGATCCCATCTGATCCAAGATCTAATGGCAGTCTATCAAAATTAAGCTCTTCCTATTTGCCAGCCTCTGGACTGGGGATGATGAGGTCTTGGCAGGTGGGCATTGGCAGAGAGCCTGAATCTCTGTAAACGATCTGGAAACCAACTACTCCCTAAGGCAAGCAGGGGGGCAATGATAGGATAATAAGCAGACCCTTCGGATTTTGTTTAGGTTTTTGTTCTTAAGTAAGCTTTCTGTTCAAGTGGACTTTTGATTACAGTCCCAACCCAGGTATAGGATCTCTAGCCTTTCCTTTATTCAAACAGAAGGTCAAGTTATGATGTCAAAGCCCTACCCCCATTATATTTCCCCAATAAAAATCGGCTTATACCGTAGATTTTGCTAAGTCCTTTTAGGGGGCTAAATCTCTTTCAGAGTTAGCCCGCCAAGGCGTAATTCCCTTCCTCCAAGAGTTAGTCTACTAATTTCTCTGAGCTCAGCTTGCCAGTCAACGGCTTGTAATTGAGGTCTGGATTCAAAGGCTAGCTCTATGTTCTTCTCCCTAGGTCACTTCACTAAGTCGCCGAACTCACGGCAATTCGTAAAACCGTAGATTTAAAGCTGGGAGATACTGAGGTCATCTTGTTCTACCCCCATTCCTTCTCCTCCTCACCCAGCACTCTATGAGAATGATGTAGCCCTATGGAGTCACACAGGTGACCGACCACAGGGATTTAGGGAAGATTTCACCCCGGACCTCTGCTGGCCACAATATCAACGCTCTTCCCACCACCATCTCACTCCGTGTTAATGGGCAACATGGGATGACCATATTTGTAGCCCCCGAGTCTCCTTAGCATTTCATCCAGGGCCCTCTGCAAGTGAGAAGCCAGGATCCGGATCCCGGGAAGGGCCCCGGTCAGGAAACACTCACTCTCTGAATCCGAATGCTGCTGCCAGGTGTCCGTGGGCACCATGGTGGGCTGCTCGGCAGTCAGAGCTGTCAAAGTCTGGCCAGGCAGGAGATCACGGCGGCCTCATCGGACTTCGGAGAGGCAGAGGGGAGGTCCAGCGGGCCCCCACGCTGTCTACGTTTCTCCGTCTCCCCCGAGACAGCCGGCCGAAATTACCAGCCAGGGCTGAGCAGCACAGAGCGAGACAAACAGGTACCAGTGACGGAGTCACGTGATCCTCACGAGGCTCTTCCTGTCAGGTGGATTTGCCCTTCCGGCTACTCTCTGGCCTTCTGGAGAGACTAAGACGCTAGGAAATGAGCGCAAGGGGACTGGACTGGCGGGCAAATCCGAGCTCGCGGGGGTCCCGAACTGGCGGGATCTGGCCCGATGTGAATCTTGCTAGCTCTTGCCGTTGCTCCCAAGCCGCTTCGTCGCTTGCCAGTTGAAGCCTGGGAGGCTTGCCAGTAACAAAGATGGCAACACCCGCGTCTTGGTTCCTCCGGTAGTTTGCCTTTAAAATCCGGCCGTAAATAGTGCAAGAACTGAATGCGATCCCTTCGCCCTCCAGTCTTTCCAGGGCACTCTCACTGAAAATCTCCTGACCCTCTCGCCTTAGCCTCTTATCACACCCCACTTCGTGTTGGGATAGCATGAGCCAAGCAATGAACCCGGAGGCAGGGAGCCTGGATGCTATTCCACCCAGACCCTAGCGGCCTGTGGGCCCTGGAAGTCTTGCCTTAAGCGCTTCGCTGGAGCCAAGTTTCCTTACCAGGCAATTGGACAGCCTTAATGGATTGCTGTTAAAAAAAAAAAAAAAAAAAAAGGATTTGTAAACCTTAAAGGGCGAAATAAGATGAAGCTAAGTAGCAAAAGGATGGGGTGCTGGAGCTCTCAGGTCAGAAAAATCTGAGTTCATACGCACTTCAGACACACTAGCTCTGGAATCCTTGGCAGGACCTGTTTCCTCATCTATAAAAGGAGCATAATAGTCTCTGTGTCTGTGTCTGTGTGTCTCTCTGTCCTGAAAGAAAAGCAAAGATTTTAATCCAATATTTTATTTAAATGTCCTGCAGTCGATATATCGTAAAGGATAATACCGGTGTGCTTTTCTTTTGGATCACATACGTGGGAAGGAACTTAGAGTTAATAGGGAATAGGAGAAGGGATAATTGTGGTAAATTTATGAAATATTGTAGGATGATGATTTTCCATTGTAAAGCTTACATTTAGCATAGGTGAGGGTATTTTCCAGGGCAAGCCCAGAGATGTAGCATAGGAATATTATTGTTCTATAAAAAATGATGAATAAGCTGCTTTTAAAAAGGTCTAGAAAGATTTACATTATTTGATGCAGAATGAAACAAATAGGACTAGGCAAGAATGTGCAATGATCTCAAGTATGAAAGATGTGGTTCTTCTTAGCAGTTTAATGATCCAAGGCAATTCCAGTAAACTTTGGGTGGAAATCGCCATCTTCATCCAGAGAGAGAACTATGGATCCTGAATGTAAATCAGCATATACTTATATTTATACTATATACTTTTTTCCCTTTTTCTTTTTTTTTCTCTTGTGATTTTTTCCTTTTGTTCTGAATTTTTCCCCAACATGATTCATAAATGTGTATTTAAAAAAATTAGTATACATGTAAACCAGAAAAAAAGAAAACAATAAAAAGGAGGAAAAAAGAACTCAGTGCTCTGAACTGTGACTTCCTCTTGATTGCCCTCACCACTGTGTGTGTGTTGCAGAATTCTCTTGAATATAGATTCCCAAAAAAGTAACCCCAGACTGAAAGCATGCTTTGGGTCAGCATCTATTCAGAATCATAACTTTCGCACTGAAGTTCCTTTTTATTAGCCCAACCAGAAGACACATTAGTTTAAAAGAAATTTAATTAAATAGCATAACAAGATAAATGACAGAGAACACCACCTCTACTACCTTTTCCTATACACAGAGATGTACTGATTTTCACATATCAATATTCTCCTCAGCCATCCTAATTAGAATTCTCTGCCTCTGTACCTACCATTTATTTCTACCCCAGAGAATTGCTCATGTTTTCTGTTCTGGTGATGTCATCAACTTGTGATAAATACAGATGTTCTCTGCTGAGCTCCCCCGAGCTCTACTGCCATCTGTTGGTAGTCTTTGACCACTGGAGAAGAGGGGATTCAATTCTTTTTTTAGTCCATAACCCAGGACTCTCTCAGTTCTTATAGAAATCATATCTACATGGGCACCTAGCCAGCAGAAGCCCTTAGGTTAATGCAACATCTTGAAGTACTTTACTTCTAAGATGCCATTTTCTGAGCTGTCTTCTGTTTGACTTAAAGTAAACACTTCTCTTAACTCCCAACAGTGACCTAAATATTAGCAGGGGTCCAAGGGGATCACTCCGGGGAAATTTCACCAGTAAGATTGGAGGGATAAGGTGGAGCTGGTAATCCTTGCCTTGACTTCCCACAGGCACAAAACTCACCATTCTCTATTTCTTTCTCCTTCCCCCACTCACTGTCTCTCATCTTAGATGTTAGCAGGAACCACAAACCCCAACTTCCTCTCCCAGAAAGGCCTGTGGTTTGAGTTGGGGATAAGGGGGTGCTGAAACGGCTGAGGTGTATTAGCACAGGCATTGAGTCACCAAAGCTTTAGTTTCCATGTTTCTCCAATCTTGGCAGCTTTCTGCCTTTTTCTTTT